>JAODAL010008436.1:0-117712 GCA_025379985.1 Phyllomedusa bahiana | reverse complement strand
TAAGGGAACCTGTCACATAGGTTGTGCCCCTCTTGCTGAGGGCAGCACAAGCTAGTGTCAGACCTGCTGTTCCCAGCACTGTGCCCTTTATTCTGTAAGAAGCAGTAGTTTTAGAGCATTTACCCCTCAAATCTTATTCATGAGCAGGTGTTAGCTCCACCCACCAAAGGCTAGCTCCACCCACTGACAGTTATTCACATGTTTCTACCTATTCAAAGTAATAGTTTTGTCAGTTGAGGTGGGCGGGGCTAGCCTCAGGTGGGCAGGGTTTGAAAAAAACTGACACTATGAAGGACTCTTCGAATGACTCTTCTGGCTGAAAACTGCAGATTTGAGCATTAAATACACGAAAACTACAGCATCTTACAGAATAAGGGTCACAGTGCTGGAAACAGCATGTCTGACACTACCTTGTTCTGTCCTCAACAAGGCGGGCAAAAACTATGTGACAGGTTCTCTTTAATGGGTTAAACCAGTGCAGGGTAATTCAGTAGCAAGTTCCTATCACTCCCTGAGTTGTTGTAGTCTGAATGGACTCCTAGTGAGGTAACATGTTAGTGTTAGGGACTCACATGTACTGAGATCCCCTTGATGTGTTGGGAGGTGAGCTTAAACATTTTTTTGATCAAAAAACTGCGAACTAAGAATCCCAGGTTTTCATATTTCCTTAGCAGTAATGCATTTTCAAAAATTCCAATATACCTTGATGTTTTATTTAGTTTTTAGTGTGCCACTGATATTTGTATTAGACCCCCCTGTCCGATGATACCAGGGGGTCGCAAATTCATGCACACCCTAATGTCCCAGGCTCTTTCCTCCGATAGGGAGCTCACCCCCATGGTCCACGAGGTCTTCTTGGGAGACATCACCGGTCCACCAAACATCTCTACCGGCTGGTCTTCCACTGTCCCCTCCGCCCCATGGACTGGAACCGCAGTCCTCATACTGCGGTGAACATAGGCTGGCCCTGGCGACTACATCTCTGGCCCATATATACCCGTCCAGCTGTCTAGGGGGCATACCCCCGATTTTTGGTGTGGGGTCACGCCATCCTGAGCAAGTGTGCAGACCTCTCTCCTCCGCTGCTATCTGTGCTTCTTCTGATGAAGACAAACCAGTGACTCTGGCAGATTTGAAGCGGCTTTTGCAACCACTTCCAACAAGAGATGATATTACTTCTATCATCAAACAATTGGTCGACGAGTGCAAAGTAGAATTCGCACAGTTCCGCATGGAATTAACCTCTCTAAACGCGAAAGTGGATGAGCTCAATCAGGCGCGGACTCACACCACTTCTTCATTAGCTGCGGTCTCTTAGGAAGTCTCCAACCATTCCAACCAAATTTTTGCTCTGCAGCAACATCTCGATGATATTGAGAATCGCAGCAGGCGAAACAATCTTCGCATCAGAGGTCTTCCCAAATCCGTTCCCAATTCGGAGTTGTTCACGGTCGTCTCAGCTATCTTCAATGATCTCCTAGGTCGGCCAGCAACAGCCCATGTGGAAATCGATAGGGCCCACAGGGCTCTGATGCCTCCTAATCCCGACGACCCTAGACCGCGCGACGTGATATGCCGGGTGCATTTCTATACGGTAAAGGAGGACATTCTTTCTGCGGCCAGGAGGCGGAAATCACTGACCTATCGTGACTCTCTTATCCGGATTCTCCAGGATTTATCCCTGTTAAAGCTAGCACAAAGAGCCGGTCTCAAGCCACTGTTGGATACTCTACGAGCAAAAAATATTCCATTCCACTGGGGGTACCCCTTTGCCCTGCACATTCGCCTTGATAAGCAAACACTGACCATCCGAAATACATCCCTCCTGCTCTGAAGGCCCTTCGCATCAAGGCCTTAGCATTCCCGGACTGGCCCATGCTGATGTCTCTCTCCTCCGGGCCTATTCATCGGAAAAGAATCTTCCTTGAGGCGGTTACTTCACCCAATAATACCCTGGTCCGGGGCAAACAACACCTAGAGGCCCCATGAACCAGTCCCAGAGATGCTCCCCCTCGGTGTGCCGTCCTTGAGTGATGGCCCCCGCAACTTTCCTGTGGTCCTCCCATAGATGAGGAATGCATCTAGATTTGCCCATTGCTGGACAGACCTTACTGGGCTTTTTCTCTTTTGAAGTTGACTGTAATGGTTCTCATAGGTTCACCACACAACGTGTGTATTGCGTGTCACTGTCTTCTCGATAGTCCAAGGAAACTTTTTTCTATTTTTGCTATTTGATGGCCGGTTGTTTTTCACTACATGTTTTATTATTCGTATAACGAGGAGCTCTCCTCTGATGTTTGGGTCTACCACTTCTCCCCCAGTAGGTGGAACCCCTGTTCCGAGTTTTATCAGCTCGGTAGGATTCCTGTTCTCAGACGTTATTTTGTTTTTGAGATAAAGCGCAGGCCCCTAGTACCTGCTTTTTGGTTCACATTTTTTGTGATACACGTCTTGTTGTTCTCTTTTTGTGCGTTGTTGTTGTGTGTGTGTGTGTGTGTGTGTGTGTGTGTTACACGTCTTGTTGTGTGTGTTTGGGGTCTACCCTATTCCTTCCCTCCCTCTTTTTTTTTTTTCTTTCTCTCTTCTTCCTCCTCTCTAGCCCTTGTAGTTCACGGTTGGCTGGACACTTTGCCCTGGTTAGCAGGAACCCGTGGCTCGGCTCTCAGTGATGGACCTCTGCATCGCCTCGTTTAATGTAAAGGGTCTGAATACCCTAAAGAAAAGGGCGCAGGTCCTGCAGCACTTTCACCGCTGTAAGACTCAGTATGTTTTCAAGAAACGCACTTCAAGGTAGGATGTGCACCCATTATCAGAAATAGACATTATACATCTTGGCATTTTGCGGATTTCTATTGGTCCAGGGGCTTATGCCCCAAATGTGGACCAGGCAAGATATTTTGAGACACTGATTGATAGCTCTCTTCCATTGATCCAGGGGACGGTGATATTATGTGGGGATTTTAATGTTACGCTAGACCCGACTATAGATAACTCAACAGTGAAATCCACCCTGTCGTATTCCACTATTAAGAGGGTGCGGAGGGCTTTCCTCCAATTCCAGCTTTGACCCATGGAGGATTCAGCATCCCTCGGTGAAGGATTATTCTTTTTTAATCCTCTCCTCACTGTTCATATAGCCGATTGGATTACATTATGGTTCAGCATTTGACTCTCCCTTGGATAGTCTCCACCTCCATCGGCAATATTTTGTGGTCTGACCACGCCCCTGTTTTATGCTCCCTTCAGCTTCCAACTTCAAGGGAGAGAACTTGGAATTGGAAGTTGAACGAGTCCCTTCTCCTAAACGCGCCCTGTGTAGTGGATATTAAAAGCACCATCTCCCAATTCACAGCCCACCACGTCAATGAATGATCCTACTTCGTCAATTAACCAATGGGAAACTCTTAAGTGTGTACTCAGGGGGGTTCTGATTAGACATGGCTCCAGGCTCAAAAAGGACAGAGCTGCCACCCTCTCAAAAGCGCTTGACAAAATGTCCTCCTTAGAGACAGCACATAAAAGCGCACTCTCTCCCCCCACTCTTAGGGAGCTGCAGGATGCACGTTTGGAGGTTAAACGCCTCCTGGAAGTATCATGGGGCTGCTTCATTCAAATATGTCGTAGTAAATTCTACGAGTATGGCAACAAGAGCGGCCGGATGCTAGCCAGGGCGGTTTGCTCTCAAATGGCGCAGTCCCATATCCCCTCTATTAAATCTTCCCCAACCTTGCACTGGGGAAATTGCCCGAGCCTTTCATACCTTCTACTCTAAATTATATAACTTGCCACCTCCCCCGCCCCCCCCCTCAGACTACTCAAATGGAGGTTTTTCCTCACCCCTCTTTACGGTCAAAAATCCCAACCTTGGTTTCGCAGTCTTCAGAAGAACCCTTTTCCTTACTGGAATTAGAGTCTGTTATTTCGAACCTTCCAGAAGGGAAAAGTCCAGGGCCTGATGGCTTTACAGCCAAATTTCTTTAAAGTCTTTCAGGGCAGTTGTCTCCCCTGCTCTTAGATGCCTACACTTCCATTTCAGCAGACTCTCCTTTTCCTCCCCAGGTGATGACGGCACATGTGGCACTCATTCCCAAGCCCGGGAATGACCCCCAGTTCTGTGGTAGTTACGGCCCCATTTCCCTATTGAACGTGGATCTGAAAATCTATGCCAAGTTGTAGCAAATAGGCTGAACCCACTGCTCCGCACTATTATTCATCCGGACCAGGTGGGCTGCGTCCCGGGAAGGGAGGCGCGTGACAACACACTTAAGACCATGGACATTATCCACTACGCACGATCCCGGAGTATCCCCCTCATGGTCCTCTCGTTAGATGCAGAGAAGGCATTCGACCCTGTGTCGTGGCCTTCTCTCCATCAGACTCTTACTCATATAGGTCTAGGTCCCGCTTTCCTGTCTAAAATCTCGGCGCTTTACTCCTCACCTTCGGCGCATGTTAAGGTTAATGGCACTTTATCAGCACCCTTCACAATTTCAAATGGGACAAGGCAGGGATGCCCCCTATCCCCATTACTTTATTTTCTGGTGATGGAGAGTCTGATGGCCTCTATTAGGTGTAACCCAGATATTAGAGGGATCAGCATCGGGTCTAGGGACTACAAGTGTTCTGCTTTTGCAGACAACATATTAATTTATATCACAAACTCAACTTTTCCAAGTCCGAAGGCTTGGGTGTTGGCATCCCAATGCAAGATCGGTCTGCTCTGCAGTCTAACTTCCCATTTGATTGGCCCATGGCAGGCATTTCTTATCTGGGTATCCAGATTTCTGAGGATCTATTCAAGCTCTTCTTGGACAATTATATCCCACTTTTGAATCACAGGGTGAGAGATCTGGATGCCTGGCAGAAGAAGTTGTCCTGGTTTGGCAGAATAAATCTGCTTAAGATGACCGTTCTGCCGAGGTTCTTGTATCTCTTCCAAACTATCCCTACTCATGTCCCATCCTCATTTTAGAAGAGTTAGGCAGTGCTTTCACTCTTTTATCTGGGCCTCAAGGAAACAAAGGATAGCATAAGACATGCTCATAAGATCTAAGGGCGCCAGAGGCGCGGGCCTGCCTGTTTGTAGACTGTATCACCTTGCTTCAGTGCATGCCCGGTGTCTGGTGCTCAACTCGAATAGGGGGGACAGGCTTTGGGTTGACCTAGCAGAGGACCTGGACTCCTGCTCTCCGCAATAGTGTATCTTCCTCTTTTTGTGTGGAACAAACCCTGACTACGCTCTACGCGTATAGGGACTCCCATAGCTCATTGACCATAAGGGCCCATGTGTTCCGATCACGGACAATCCTAACTTTCCACCAGGCTTTTCTTCCAACACTTTCTTGGATAGCACAAAGAGGGTTCCATTGCGTTTTTGTAATGTGGCATCTGGAGGGAAACTGATCTCTCCCGTTGAGATTCTCACTGGAATGGCAGCTTCTGCTAGCACCCCGTTCCAATACTTACAACTCTCTAATTTTTTTTTTTCATATTCAAGAACGTTTTATTGATTACAAATCAAAAGGATCAGGTATTCAAGTATGTGTAGAACATAAAAATAATAAAAAAAAAAATAAAAAATAAATGGTCAATAAGTGTTTACAGGTACAGAGCCATGGTGGTATAAAGGCAACAAAGATACTGTTATGGTAACAACGATGAAATATCGATACATATAGGGAAAACTATCCCTACCGATAGGAGCATACATTGTAAAATATCAATAATAATGAAGATGAGGTGCCCCTCTTAACATAAAATGCAATATAGAACCAATACCAGAGAGGAGAGAGAGATTAAAAATGTCCTGTCAAGTAGAACGCATAGAGCGATCAAAGATCAATGTTGCATGACTGAATAGCCAAATAACCGGACTGAGACGAAACAAAGACAAACGAGTTATACTCTCGAACAGCACATCCACACCACACACACAACAGAAACAAGACCTACGAAACATACAGGGAGGAAAGAGAAGAGAAAAGAAAAAGAGAAAAAGAAAGAGAAGAAAAAAAAAAAGGGGAGGGGAGGGGGGAAGAAAAGCGCTCCCCCTCAAGAGCGGGTGTTTTAGGAAGTAATTGAGAGAAACAGTGGGGAGGTCTGAAAAAGTGACCAATGACACCAAGTTCTGTTGAATTTATCTAGCTGTTCAGGGGTTCGGGAAATTAGCTCCTCCATTCGCCTCACAAACCCAATTTCCACAAACCATTCGTCAATGGAAGGTGGGACATTCGATTTCCACCTACGCGGGATCACCGTTTTGGCGGCCTGAAGCAGATGCTTAAGAAGAGATTTTTTGAACTTATCAACAGACTTTGGAATCATAAAAAGCAGCAGTGCCTCCGGAGTATTTGGGATCGAGACCCCGGTAATTTCCTCAATTACTTCCAGGACCGAAATCCAGAAGCTACGTAACACGGCACATCCCCACCAAACATGGGACATAGTCCCCCTTTCCTTTCCACATCTCCAGCATACATCTGAGGTGGAGGGGAAGATTTTGTGCAGCGTAGAGGGAACCCTGTACCAGCGAGAGAGGATTTTGTAGCAGGTCTCCTGGTGCTTGGACGCCATCAACACTTTATGGGTCATCTGAAAACAGTGCTCCCATTGGGTGGGAGTGAAGGAAAGGCCTAATTCCTCTTCCCAATTAAGGCAAAAGGATGGAAGAGAGCTCGCCCTGCCAGAAAGCAATAATTTATACAGAAATGACAGAGAATTTCTCGTGCTTACGGACAATACCACAGCCGACTCAAAAGCCGTGAGTGGCCTAGTTAAGTGAAACCTAGTCTTGATCCTATGGAGGAAAGGGGAAGAGCTGGATAAGCTGAAAGGAAGCAGGGGCAGGAACTGGGTTCCCTCCAAAGATATCGGCAAGTGGATCTCAATTTTTTTTTTCCCTTCAGAGGTCACCTGACAGAGGCGCAGGGGAGCCTATTTTCGTCCCACCCAAGAAAACATTTGGCGAGATCCCCGGGGGAAATCGGGGTTTAAATCATAAGAGGTACGCAGGGGCCCTCTCGGTCTATGAGAGTGGGAAATTTTCCCCTATAAGACTACAAGAGGACAGGGTCTGTTTCCGCAGAAAGAGGGGACATACTGTCGCCCAATGCGGAGTCCAGGTCCAGGGGGAGAAAAACCGCCACCGCAGAGGAGCTAAAGGTTTCCCCCCTGCCAAAGTGACCCAACAATTTGGTTAAACTCCATCATTCCAGCACCAAAAACCTCGAGTAAGCCGAGACCCAGATAATACAATCTACAGTCAGCAACCCCGTCCCCCGCAGCCCTTAGGCCTTGTTAAGGTGTCATATCTTTTTTCGCGGTCTTTTCTGCGCAGACCCCCACGAAGGCCGTGAACCCTCTTTAAAGGGCTTTTTCCAAAACTGGGCCAAAATGTGTATGGGAGGGTTTGGAAGAGGTATAAAACTTAGGGAGAATGGACATTTTTAATAAATTGATTCTGCCAAACCAGTACAAATCCTTATTCTGCCAGCAATCCAGGTCCCGCTTAGTTGTACGTAGCAAAGCGAGGAGGTTAGTAGCGAAGAGTATTGACAAGTCTACAGAAATGTGCACCCCCAAGTACGATATACCCGCCTAAAACCATTTAAAAAGGAAAGTTGGACTGTATGGAAGTCTGTTCTTGGGCAGTAATCCCAATGCCGAGGACCTCAGAACTTGGAAAAAATTGATTTTAAAATTTGACCATTCCCCAAAGTTTTAAATTTCGGCCATCAGAGCTGGGAGGGAGATATGTGGACTAGTAACGTAGACCAAAAGGTCATCGGCAAACGCCGAACATTTATACTCCTGAGTCCCAACATAATTCCCTTAACATCTGGGTTTTGATCTGATGGCCGCCATCAGACTCTCCATCCCCAAAGAACGTACAGCAACGGAGACAGGGGACAACCCTGTCTGGTCCCATTTAAGATAGGGAAGGGAAGCGGACAGGCCCCGTTGACCTTAAGACAGCAGAGGCGCACTATAAAAAGGCTGCAATCTTGGCTAAGAAACCCGGGCCCAGACCCAGATGACTGAGATTTTTTGATGCAGCAGAAGGCCAAAAAAAAATGCGGTCGAACGCCTTCTCCGCACCAATGACAGCACCACCAGCGGGATCTTGCGGGAGCGTGCATGATGAATAAGATCTAATGTTTTAAGCGTATTATCGCGCGCCTCTCTGCCCGGAACAAAGCCCACCTGGTCCGGATGAACTATCGAAGTCAGGAGGGGATTGAGTCTGTGGCGATCAGCTTCGCGTATATTTTCAAATCTACTTTTAACAACAAAAATGGGACGGTACCCACAAACATTGAGGGTCCTACCAGGTTTGGGAATAATAGCGACTGGCTAATGTCGCTTGAGCAGGGAAATGATTACACTGTATGGAGTTAAAGGCGTCCAAAAGCCAGGACGAAGTAGAATCTCGGAAGGTCTTATAAAAATGGTCCCATTTTACCATCTGGCCCTGGGCTTTTCCCTCCTGGGAGATCCTTAATGACCGCCTGCAGCTCCATCAGAGTGAATGGCTCCTCCAAGGCTTCAGCAGCCGAGTCCGGGATCCTGGATGCCAGGGATGGGTGTGGATACACGCCCGGTTGGTTGGGATGGGAGGGGGGTGGTAAGTTTATATAACTTGGAATGAATGATGAAAGGTTTTGGCAATTTCCTCCGTGTTGAACCATGAATTCAAAGAGGTTTTTGATGGAGGGAACATGGGATTAGGCCATTTGGGAGCGAACTGCCCTGGCCAACATCCGCCCACATTTGTTGCCATATTCATAAAAGGAGCTGCGACTTTTCTGGAGAAGGCAGCCCCATGAGGCCTCCAAAAGACGCCGCACCTCCAGTCGTGCAGTTTGCAGTTCCCGAAGGACCGTAGGCGAGAGGGCACCTTTGTGCAGCGCCTCCAGTGTGGAGACCTTGGAAAGAGCATTTTTAAGGGTGGCCGCCTTATCTCTTTTAAGCCGAGAGCCATGTTTAATAAGAATACCCCGGAGAACACATTTAGGTGCCTCCCATTGGGTAGCCCTAGGAGTGGGGTCAGAGGCATGGAGGGTCAGGAATTGGGAGATCTGGTTCTTAATGTCCGTGACATACAGGGTGTCCAAAAGAAGAGACTCATTTAACCTCCAATTCCAGATTCTCTCTTGCGTGCCAGGGAGTCGAAAAGAGCAGAACACTGGAGCATGGTCCGACCACAAAATGTTCCCGATGGAGACAGAAACCAACATAGGCAAAGCAGAATGCTGGACCATTTTCCCTAAAATGAGGACAATTGGCTTCTACCTCATTGGGGGTTTTTTGCCTTCCTCTGGATCAACACCTTAGCACAACAGGCTGACCTAGATGGATGACTTGTCTTTTTTTAGCCTTACAAACTATGAAACTATGAAACTATGATATAGTCCAAATGACTATATGAGCCGTGAGGGGGAGAAAAGAAAGAGTAATCCCTATCAGAGGGATGCAGGATCCTTCAGGCATCACAAAGCTGGAGTAATGAAAAGGTTCTTTTCACCTTCCTGATAGCAGAGTAAGCTAATGCAGATTTCCCAGAGGAGTTATCCAGAGTGGGATCAAGCGTAATATTAAAGTCACCACTAAGTATAACAATCCCCTGGGCTAAGGGAAGAGAAATGTCGACCAAAGATTCAAAAAAACTGGCCTGGCCCACATTCGGGGCGTAAGCATTAATAATGGTGAACAGCTGCGCACCGATAGAGAGAACCAATATGAGGTAGCGAGCCTCTGGGTCCACCGTGCAACTGACAACCTGATGCGCCAGAGACCGGTGAATGGCTATGGCGACCCCCCTGGACCGGGACTCAGAGCAATTAGCAAAGTGCCATGAAGTATAGTATTTACTCTTGATATTGGGGACGTGTCCTACCTTAAAGTGAGTCTCTTGGATGCATACGATCTGGGCCCTGAAGCGATGAAAGTGGTGGAGGACCTGTGCACGCTTCTCCGGTGTGTTCAGTCCTTTTGCATTGAAGGAGGCAACACGAAGGTCCATTTTCAGTTCACACCGAACCAAACCAAGCCGCTAACTCCGGAACCACTGCCGCAAAAGAGGGAGAGAGAAAGAGAGAGAGGAGAAAAGAGAAGAAGAGGGAGAAAAACAAAACAAAAAAAAAACGCCCACACACACTAAGACACAAGAAACACGAGACAACAACACAAAAGCAGGTACCAAAGTCCTGCGCGGTGTATGAACAAGGTAAATTCAGGAATGAGAATCCTGCCAAGGTTGAGTGAACTCAAAGCAGGAGTTCCACCTACTGGGGGACTGTGGAAAGCTCAGGAGAGTATAGAGGACTCCCCTCGACCGTCATTATAGTACCACTGAACAAGCATAACAATGAGAACCAGGCATCTATGAAGTGGGCGTATAAGAGGGAAACTACGGTGGCACCTAAAAAAGGAACGTAACAAAATAACATAGTAGCCCTGGAGCTATTGAGGGACCGTCAGTGTCCACCAGGGCAAGCCAGAAGAAGGAAATCCTTCCACAGTGTGTGGAGCACTTCCACCAAAGAGTTCCTGAGAGGCGGCTCAAGGAGGGTTCGAAGGAGGGGCACGCTGCCGATCCCGGGCCATGGGGGCCCCAGCACCCCGGGACAGCCTGTTGCTCCTGTGGAGGCACAGCATTGGGCGATGTAGAAACCAGCTGCAGACGTCTCTTCCGCTGGGGAGGTTTGGAGGCTAGAGAAACCAAGGTCGGCCAATCCGAGAAGGACAGAGTCTTGATCTGGAGAGCTTGTAACACCGTTGGAATGTCCTTTGCTGAACGTATTGTAAGGGTTTGTTTAGGTAGGCGCACATGTAGCGCGAAGGGATATCCCCAGCGAAAGGGGATGTTCTTTTCCCGCAAGACATCCAAGAGCGGCTTTAGAGTGGCCCTCTGGGCTAGAGTAAGGCGCGACAAGTCCTGTAAAATCTGGATAGGGGCACCCTGGAAAGACAGAGACCTCCGCCGTCTGGCCTCGAAGAGGATGTCCTCCTTCATAGCATAGAAGTGTACCCTGCACACCACATCTCGTGGCCTAGGATCATCCGGGTTAGGGGGTCTTAGCGTTCTATGCGCCCTGTCCAGTTCGATATGAGCAGCGGGTGGACGCCCTAAGAGGTCGTTGAAGATAGCCGTGACCACTGTGAACAGACACGTTTTGAAACCGATTCCGGGAGGCCCCCTAATACGTAGGTTGTTACGCCTACTGCGGTTTTCGATGTCATCTAAGTGTTGTATGGCAAATAGCTGAGCAGAATGTTGCGCCACTTCATCAGAAACCGTAGCAAGAGCAGTGGAGGTCTCGGACTGAGCCTGATCCAGATCAGTCACTTTCGTATGCAAGGAAGACAAGTCTGCGCGCAGGTGAGCGAATTCCCCGGTCATTTGAGCAGACAAGGTGGAAATATCATTCTTTGAGGGGAGAGACTGCAGCAATTGTTTCAAGTCAGCTAGAGTCACCGGCTTATTGTCCCACAGAGGGGCTGGGGTGTCATTGATAGGAAAAGAAGAGTGCACTTGACCAGGTTGTTACATCGATGCTCCAAAAATCGCAGGTGGTAGTCGGGCATGGGTAGGCAGGTGAGGCCAGGTGCAGAGGCAAAGATCGTCCGCTACTGGGTACAGGGTAGGGTCCAGGAGCCCGTGGGCCACTTGCTTGCAGCGAGCCCCCTGGTGATGTCGGCATGACATGTAGGGGCGACGTCCCTCAAGAAGATCCCGTGGACCAGGTGGGGGATCCTGCTATCGGCAGCTGCAGGCCAACAGTACTGCTGGGTGGGGTGCCTCCGGAATTCTGAGGGTCACTGTCCCCTTCTGTATGCTGCCAGGACTGCACTAAAGGGGTGCCCAAGCGGTCTGTAGCAGGTTGGCTAGGACCAATAAACTGTGGGGTCCGGGCCACAGAGCAGCACCCCTGTGCTGAGGACGGCGCCAATGCCCAGGTGACTGCAGATGGAGAGGATGGGGTACCTTGTGGGGGCGTTAGTGTCCATGTGTCCGCAGATGAGGAGAGGGGGCCACCAAGAGAGGCAGGGGCCCTTCTGAAAGTGCCTTGTATACTTTGGGGCAATTCCCCTACTACAGGCTGCCCGGATGGAGAGCAGGAGACAGGGTGCCACAGGCAGGGAGAGTCCGTGGTCTGAGCCCGCAGCTCCGGCAGCTGCTGGGGATGACTCACCCGGCTGTGCTGGTGATGCAGGAGCAGAGTCACAGTCCCGGGTCTCAGGCGCAGCAGGAGGAGGTAAGGCGTCTGGAGTCTCCAGGAGCAGGTATGATGCCGGGTAGTGAAGGGGAGTTCCCCGCCGCCTCGGGGAGGGTGGAGAAGATTGTACTTCTCTTTGATGTATATCGCCGTCTGGTGACTGGGTTAGGGAGGATGTGCAGCGGCGGCCATCTTGCGGACCCACGAGGCCCAGTGCCGGGAGTGAAGTTGCCTACTTGACCGGCGGAAAAAAGGTCCCAATGTCACCCTGTGCGGCGCCTGGTTGCTGGGAGCCCTTGGGCTTCTGTCTCTTGGTAGTTCTACCCATTTGCGGACGTAGAAGATGCCTGGGAGAGCCGACGGACGAGAGGAGCTCAGCAATGTGCTTCCTCACACGGCCATCGCTAAGCCACGCCCCCCACCACTCTCTAATTTTTTAACCAAATGAAGACCAAGTGCAATCTCTTTAGGCCCCTAACGGCCTTTGAGCAGTTGCTATTATCCTCCTCGGGAGCTAGACATTCATTGTCACTTGTATATAAGATATTGCTCTATGGCCACTCTATTATTATTATTATTATTATTATTTATTTTAAAGCGCCATTGATTCCAGGCCGCTGTACATTCAAGGGGGTTACATACATTACATAAGTCAAACGAGTACAGTGATAAGGGATAATGACAATTGGCACGACAGAGAGAGGACCCTACCCGCGAGGGCTTACAATCTACAAGGAGGGGGAAAGAGACAGGAGGTGAGGGGCAGACATGTCTGTGGAGGAAGTAGTGACAAGTTTAGTGAAGGTTATAGGCAAGCCTGAAGAAATGGGTTTTCAGGTTGCTTTTTGAAGCTGGTGAAAGTGGAGGAGAGTCTGATGTGTTGGGGCAGTGAGTTCCAGAGTGTGGGTGAAGCACGGGAGAAGTCTTGGAGACGGTTGTGTGAGGAGCTGATAAGGGGAGAGCAGAGGAGAAGGTCCTGTGAGGAGCGGAGAGTGCGTGGGGGGAGATATTTGGAAATTAGGGCAGAGATGTATGGAGGGGAGAGGTCATGGAGAGCCTTGTAGGTCATGGTTAGTAGCTTGAAATGAATTCGCTGGGCAATGGGAAGCCAGTGAAGGGATTGGCAGAGGGGAGAGGCAGAGGAATAGCGAGGAGAGAGGTGGATAAGACGGGCAGCAGAGTTAAGGATGGATTGGAGGGGAGCGAGGGTGCTAGCTGGGAGGCCACTTAGATGTTGCAGTAGTCTAGGCGGGAGATGACAAGGGCATGGACCAGCATTTTTGTAGTGTCATAGCCGAGGAATGAGCGGATGCGAGAGATGTTTTTCAGGTGGAGGCGGCAGGCAGAGGTGAGGGTTTGGATGTGTGGTTTGAAAGATAAAGCAGAGTCTAGGATTACCCCAAGACAGCGGACTTGTGGGACCGGTGAAAGTGTAGAGCCGTTGACTGTAATAGAGAGATCAGGGGCAGGGATAGAGTTGGATGGTGGAAAGATGATGAGTTCTGTTTTCTCCACATTTAGTTTTAGGAGACATGATGAGAAGAAGGAGGAAATGGAGGACAGACAGTCAGGGATCCGGGACAGTAGAGAAGTGACATCTGGGCCAGAGATGTAGAGTTGGGTATCATCAGCATACAGGTGGTAATGAAAGCCATGTGAGGCTATGAGCTGACCGAGGCCAAGGGTGTAGATAGAGAAGAGTAGTGGACCCAGGACTGACCCTTGGGGGACACCAACAGAGAGTGGCCGGGGGGAGGAGGTGGAGCAAGAATGAGAGACGCTGAAAGTCCGATCAGTGAGGTACGAGGAGATCCAGGAAAGAGCCAAGTCCGTGATGCCGAGGGAGGAGAGGATTTGTAGCAGGAGGGAATGGGAACTCTACTTCACTTCCCTCTTTCTGCCAACATTGGGAGATTGAACTGGTACTCTCTTTCAGCTTGCTGCAATGGGAGCGATGTTTTCAACTAACACATAAAGCAGCTATTGCCTCTAGGCACCAGGAGATTTGTTACAAGCTTCTGCCTAGGTGGTACAGAGTCCCTTCTGTCTTACATCATTGGTTCCCATCGGTCTTGAATGTCTGCTGGAGATGCGGGAAGGAGAGGGGAACTCTGTCCCATGTTTGGTGGGGCTGTCCCTTAATTAAGGGCTTCCGGACTTCAGTTCTAGAGGTCATCAAGGAGGCTACGGGGATTTCGATCCCCAACCTACCAGAGGCATTGCTCCTCTTCATGTTTCCCATGCCGGTTAGTAAATGTAAAAAATCTCTTCTCAGGCATTTATTACAGGCTGCCAAAACTGTGATACCACGGAGGTGGAAATAGTCTGTCCGTCCATCCCTTGAGGACTGGTTTGCGGAGATCTATTTCATATACAGAATGGAGGAACTTATTGCTCGTACTCCTGAGCAGGCGCATAAATTTAATAGAACATGAGCCAGCTGCCTGCTTTTTAAGAATCCCCGCTGTACCTTTTTAAAACTTGCTAGTCACTGATCTGATCGATCTGTGCGTCTAGTCCTCCGGGCTGGTGACAGGGACTCTTTCTACTTCCTTCAGTAGGGCCTTCTGGTTTTGGCTGCGAGCAGCATGGTTTGGCCATTTGTGGTTCTATATAGTACCTATTTCCCGGCCCCCCCCCTTTTTTTTTTTCTTTTTTTTTTGCTCTTTTCTCTTGTCTTTCTTTTATCTTCTTCTTCCTCTTTCCTTTTGTGTCTACCTGTGTGATACCCCTTTTTTCTGTATGAATGTTATATCGTGTTGTTTCTTCTGTATTAATTGCCGCTCTCCAAGCTGACTGGCTTTTAGCCTTTCACATGAATCGAGCATTTTGCCTTGACCTTTTGTTTTAGCTTTTGGTCAAGATCCCACTATACATGTGATAGCAGTATTCATCTCGTTTTTATTATTATTATAATTTGCATTTTTCTGATGCACATGTTGGATGCATTGTTCCTTCCTTGCTAACATCCTTTTGTTTGTATATAGATCATTGTTTTTCAATAAAACTTCTTTTAATTTGAAAAAAATAAAAAACACTACTAGAATTGCAGAATTTGTCACACTGCCTCCCAAAAAACGGATTTAAAACTGATCTAAAAGTCTTGTCCCAAAAAAAAAAAAGATACCAATAAAAGCGTCAACTCATCCCACAAAAACAAGCCCTTACACAGCTCCGTACACAGAAAAATAAAAATGTTATGGCTCTCAGACTGTAGCGATGCAAAAAAGTGTTTTCCTTTTTGAAAAAGTGTTTTTATTTTATAAAAGCAGTAAAACATAAAAAAATATACAAATTTGGTATCGCTGTAATCGTATCGACCTGCTGAGTAAAGCTAGCATGTAATTTATACTGCACGGTGACTGCTGTAAAAAATACAAATAAAAAACACTACCAGGATTGCTGTAATTTGTTCAAAACGCCTCACAAAAACCTTTGATCACTTTTTAGTGATGAAAGCGTCATATGCACCCCATAATGATACTAATAAAAACATCAACTCATCCCACAAAAAAACAAGCCCATTATCAGCTCCATATACAGAAAAATAAAAAAGCTATGGCTGTCAGAATAGGACAACATAAAAACACAATTTTTTATAGACCAATTTCTATTGTGTAAAAGTAATAAAACAAACTATATAAAATTTATATCATTGCAATTGTACCGACCCCCATAGTAAAGTTATCCTGTTTTTTCCCCCCCATTTTCAAAGCCCAATACTAAAAAAAAAAAACTATTGGACACCTGTGCACCCAAAATGCACAGTACACCCCTAGATGAGATCCCTGAGGGGTGTTGAACCCAAAATGGGGTGACTTCTGGAAGGTTTCACCTGTTCTGGTACTTTAAGGGCTTTGCAAATGGGGCATGGCACCCACCATAATCTACGTTCCAAAAGCCAAATAGCTCTCCCTCCCTTGTACACCCTGCCATGTGCCCAAACAGCAACTTACACCCACATACAGGGTATTGCCAATCTTGGAAGAAATTGCACAACAAAATTTGGGGTGCTTTTTTCCAGGATTACTTGTAAAAATTAAACATTTTCAGCTAAAATCACAGATTGTTGGAAAAATTTATTTTTTAATTTTCCCAGCCTAACGCTAAAAAAATTTTTTAAACACCTGTGGGGGTCGATATACTCACTACACCCCTGGATATATTCCTTAAGTGGTGTAGTTTCCAATATGGGTCTTTTTAGGGGTGTTTATTAAGTTTTAGCCTTAGGGCGTCCACAAACCTGAAATAGTGCCTAAATAAAATCGTAATGAAAATGAGACTCCAGAGACCAGTAGGTGCTCCTCCTATTCTGAGGCTTGTGGTTGAGCCAAATCGTGCACTATGTCCGTATATGGGATATCTCTGAAAACGGCAGAATCTGGGGAATCAATATTAAGTTGCAGTTCCCTGATCACATCTACTGTATTCTTGTGAATAATGGATAAAAATTGAAAATCTGCAAAAAAAGTGAAATTGCAAAATTTCACCTCCACTTTTCTTTAATACCTGTGAAACACCTAATGGGTTAATAAACTTCTTAAATGCTCTTTTGAATACTTTAATGGTTGTAATTTCTTAGATGAAGTCATTCATGGGGTATCTAACATACAGGCCAATCAAACTCACGTCAGAACTGGACTGGTCCCTAAAAAAATGTATATTGCAAATTTTCTTGAAAATTTGAAAATTACTACTAAATTTCTAAGCCCCCTAATGTTTTTTAAAAAAAGACATTTAAAAAAATGATGCCAACCTACAGTCATATGGTAGATTCCAGTTCTAAACTATTTTGAGTGGAATAACTATCTGTCTTACATGTGTAAATTTTTTAAGTTTGAAAATGGTAAATTTTTCAGATTTTTCACGATACTTTGATATTTTTCACAAATAAACAAGCACTTTTTAGACCAAAATTTCTTATTATCTTAAAGCACATTGTGTCACGAGAAAACAGTCTCTGAATCACATGGATAGGTTAAAGTGTCAAACAGTTATTTTCACATAAAGTGACAGATGGCAGATTTAAAAAATGGGGCTCTGTCAGAGAGGCCAAAACTGGCTCTGGCGTTAAGGGGCTAATTGCATTGATATGTGGATTATGTTGCAGGTAATGTAGCATCCAAGAACTTATGTGTGAGATGCTGCCGGGATTTCCCAAGCCTATGGGTCGAGGGGCACTAAACAGATCTTCCTCATCAAATCTGTGCACAAACACTACCATGTACTCTACTTAAGCACGATGTATAGGTGTAGAGAACCCTTGATATAATGAAATGAAGTTCTGGGTATACCAATACAATTTAAACCAAAACAACTACAGGTATAACACCTAGAATAAAGATACATAAAACATAACTTTTAATAAAAATAAATAAGAATTGAGAAAGAAAACGAAAAGACACCCTCAAATATACCCTATCAAAGACCTGTCTGCCTCAAAAATGGGGAAATCGCCCCAATAAGGGCGCCCCCACACTGGAACCTAAACTAACCCTGTCCCTAGCTACATCTAAATGAAAAATGTCATCAAATCTGTGCCAACCTCTTACCACTGCAGGGACATCGTTACTGTTGGTGTCCAGCTATGCCTCATCCTCCTCTTCCGCTTTCTCAACCTGAGCGTCACCACCTCCCTGGCTACCCTCATACGCTGTACTCTGTGAGCTGAAGTGCCGTCCTGCACCCCGAACCACTGCCGAAAGAAGACCTATGCATTTGGGAAACGGTCGGGGTTTTTAGATAGTCTGGCGAGTAAGATTCCATGTCCGCATCTGTGTCCACTTCCTGCTCCATCACTGCTGGGACCTGCTGCTTCAGAGCAGGGGCGTAACTAGAGAAGCCTGGGCCCCATAGCAAGCTTTTGGATGCCGCCCCCCCCCCCCCCCCCCACCTCCCAGACCACGAACATTTACCAGGACCTCTTAGGTCATGCAATTACAAGATAATACAAGAAGTGAACACCTCACCATAAATTTCACCATCATACCGCTACCAGACAAATCCCACTATACCCAGATTAATATTACCAATAGCAGTACTACATAAGAACCTGATTATACCACCAGAACACGACCACAAATTATTACCACATAGTGACTGAATAATACCCCTATACAAAAAAGCTGTGTATCAAAGCTATTTCGGTTTAAGGCTGATTTCCTAAGTGTCCTATATACTGGCTGTCCATACTACACTACAGCACAGACATTGTGGCCAAGGAATGACATTTTTCAGAATAAAACTGTATAGAACAGTGATTTGTTATGAGAGATTAACGTAGCTGTGTATGATGCAGAAGTCCCGTCCCCCCCCCACAACCAAGCGGCCCCCCTCTTCAGAAACTGCTTGCAGGTAGTTTAGGGCAATGCAGAAAAAAATATGCTGCTATCTCACAGAGATTTGATGTGAGAGATTAACGTAGTTGTGTCTGTTGCAGCAGCTGCCCCCCCCCCCCCCGAACCAGGTGCCCCACCCCCCTCAGAAACTGAAGCTAGGCAGTTTAGGGCACTGCAGCTGTATCCAAATCTCTGACTAATACTGACTAGAATTGCCTAATCTTGCTGTACCCTAACCTAACTAATTTATCTAGCAGCCTTTCAGTGGTGGAAACGCTGGGAAAGAGTGTCTGCTAGCTTTGAAAAAAGCTGAGCAGAGAGACAGCTATCCCTTCTGTTCAGTGTGGAAGCTAATGGTGGCGCGCAGGAGGTGCAGTGACCTAGATAAAACAGGGTCATGTGATTTTAGCAGCAAATGAGATCCCTAAACCCCACACTGATGACGTTCTTGACCCCCCTCTGTGCTCTGCGCTGATTGGCTGGATATCAAAAGTACAGGAAGCTGCAAAAATGGTGCAATCTGAATCCGCGATCACAATTGTTGATAAGATTTTAAAAGAAAGAATCAGATCAAATCGGAACCTTGAAAAACGTGAATATCGGTGTGATTTCAGCTTTTCTCGATTAGATTGCTCATCACTACCGCTGATGTAATACCCTTGACCGTGCTTACCAGTCCGTGTGTCTGCAGTGAGATGGACTTTGGTGGACACAGATGCAGCCAACGCGCTGGAGATATTTTCTGCAACGGTGCAGGCCAGGGCAGGGATAGCTTTTCTGGCGAAGAAATGCCTGCTCAGTTTCTGATATTGGGGGCATGCCAGGGCCATGATGTAGCGGAATCCATCTGTGTCCACCAGGTGGAAAGGCAACATTTACAAGGCCAACAGCCAGGCAATGCCGACATTCAAGCTTTTGGCTTTGGGATGGTTGGGGTACAAGCATTTTTTATGCTCCTACACCGGGTACACAGAAGTCTGGCTGCTGTACGGCATCTAATCTAGTCAAACCGGAACCTCATTGGCATGTTCTCACTGCCACCAATGGTACTGCCGCTTAATGTAGTCGAACCGTAACCTGGCTGTTCCCCATTCCCTTGTTCCCGCTGTCACCAATGATACTGCCGCCTAATGTAGTTGAACCGTAACCTGGCTGTTCCTCATTGGCATGTTCTCGCTGCCATCAATGGTACTGCCGCCTAATGTAGTCGAACTGGAACCTCGCTGTTTCCCATTGCCATGTTCTCGCTGCCACCAATGGTACTGCCACCTAATGTTGTCGAACCGGAACCTCCATGTTCCCCACTGCCATGTTCTCGCTGCCACCAATGGTACTGCCGCCTAATGTAGTCGAACCGGAACCTTGCTGTTCCCCATTGCCATGTTCACGCTGCCACCAATGGTACTGCTGCCTAATGTAGTCGAACCGGAACCTGGCTTTTCCCCACTGCCATATTCTCGCTCCCACCAATGATATTGCCGCCTAATGTAGTCGAACTGGAACCTCGCTGTTCTCCATTGGCATGTCCTCGCTGCCACCATTGATACATCCTGCCTAATGTATTTGAACCGGAACCCCCATGTTCCAAACTGCTATGTTCTCGCCACCAATGGTACTGCCGCCTAATGTAGTGGAACCAGAACCTGGCTGTATCCCATTGTCATGTTCTCGCTGCCACCAATGGTCTAATGTAGTCCAGCCTGCAGAGGCGTAAGTTGAAGTTCTTGTCCCCTGGTGCAAAAAGTGAAATGGGGCTCCTGCCAGTTACCATGTGCCATTTCCAATACCGGTGTCTTCTTATGTGTCAAAGGGTCCCCATAGCAGCTGCTACCGCTGCACCTCCTATAGCTGCGCTGTCCTCATCTTTTCAGTTAGCCATTGAAAGGAATGAATTATTTTAGACTCTCAATTTTTTCTGTGACTCTTAGAGACAAATTTTCTTCGCTAAATTGTTCCACATATCCAGTTTACTATTCTTAATGCTAATTACAGATTCTCCTCCCCTGTATAGGTATAAAAATTAACCTGAACATCTCCCATTGACATTAATGGGGTTCGAAATTCGAGTTTGAGTTCGACTCCAACTTCGAACCGAACTTCTCAAAGTTCGCAGTTCGATTCAAACTTTTTAGGGTTTGCTCATCACTAATTATTATTCATTATTGTAACAACCTCCTTATTAATAATCACTTTATGATTGGTTAATGTGTTAGAATACACCCTTAAGTATTAAGTTTTAATTATTATGCAAGTCTATATCTACTTATCTGTGACTTTTGCTCTACGTTCTAGCTTAAAGGGGTTGTCTCACTACAAAGAATAGCTTTCAAAATGTAGGGAACACTAAATAAAGACGTTTTCCAAGTATATTGCTTTGTTCATCTTTTTTTGTTAAGGAGCTATAAATGATTTTATCACTTTCTAGGGGTTCTCAGGTTTCCCAAGTGACCGACCTGTGTACTCCTTCTCCCCTGCTGTTTGTTCTATCTGATTGCAGGGAGTGACGTCATCACACAAGTCACAGCCGGCAGTGTGAGAGTTTGTGTGTTATCTGATCTTTCAGACAAAAGACAGTAGTTACTCTACTGTTTATATGAGCTCAGAAGCTTCTCAGGACCTCAGAGAAGGTAATTTATTTAATCTAGACTAATAAACAGAGAAGTCTGAATACACAGAGCTCATGTGCTAATTACAGACAGCTTGACGAGGAAGTGACAGAGCCAAGCAGCATTATTTCATTCATGCATCCTATAAAACTTTGAGATGAGACAACCCCTTTAAGCTTTGCTTGTGCTCAGTGTCCGGCCTTGATTCTAGCAGTTTCAGTAATGGCATAGCAGTATGCTTACAGTTTGAGTCAGAAAGTCTGGGTGATGCAAAATAACCACAAAGACAGAACAGAAGTGAAGTTTGAGTTTTAAACAAGGAGACAGATGGAAAATTGATTGTCAGCCCTTTTCCATGCTCATTTAAAATTGCAAACTTCAAAATCACTGAAATAGAGACTATAGAATTTATACAAGAATTTAATATCCATAACAACAACATAACATATAATGTTCCCGGCAGGATGATGGGAGATCACAGAGCGGCTGTATCAGGGAAGGAACAAGAGGTCATGGATAAAGTCTGTTCTATGAAAGATGATGATTCTAATTAGAGGTGGGCGAATTTCTCAAAAATTTGGTTTGCCAGATTCACCGAATTTTGCGCAAAAATTCTTGTGGACCTGAATTTATTTGCGGTGAATCACATTAAAAACAGCTATTTCCTGGCTGCAGAGAGCCAGTAGGGTGTTGTAGAACATTGTGCCATGCAGAAATATGTATAGGGAGTGTGGTTTGGTCTTGATACAATGCTGTGTTTTAGTATGACACGCAGATGACAAGCGCCACTCTTAGAATCGCTTCACACTTCTGGGCAATTACAGGATCAAAACTGACCAAATAACTGAAGTGGGAAAACAGCCTGACAAGGTAATGTCAGCGCCAGCTGGAAAGAACCGAGCTGAGGGCCAAGATCCTACTATAGCGTCAAAGAACACAATAGTAGGTTCCTGGAGCAGGCATAGGTCGCAGCAAAGTAAGAGGAAGTCACAGCAGAGGTCACTCTGCGAGGCCAGCGCTTTCATCTAGCGGCTGTGTGTTGACCACCAAGCCAACGGTTCTCGAATGGTTGACTAGGTCATCCACTTTCTCCCAGATGTCATCTGACAACCCCGGCAAAGAGTCGGTGCATCCGTAAGACACAACCTTTAGTTGGCATTGCCCAGGGACAGGTCAGGGGCCCTCACCTGTCCTAAACCCGCCTCTGTCCCGTTTGGTTCCCACAGACAGAGAACTACTATGTGCTGTGGGCTCTGCGCCACTATACAGTGAGGACGAACTATTTGAGGACAGTAGGCAGCAAAGAGGTAGGAACGACATCCGCTGCTTCTTGCAGAAGCGGGCAAGTAGTGATGAGAGTGGCATGGGGGGTTATGCTGCGAGTGGTCAGGCTGTGTACAGTGAGACCGTTGAGGAGGACAGCTGTGACAGGCAAACACTAATCGATGTAGCCGATCGCACTTGGAAGCCGGGTGAAGCAAGCAAGGCTGGGACAAGGTATTCTGGTACCCTAGTTAAACAAGGCATAAAGTGCCCCACCAAATGGAATATTCCGCTCATTCCATGCCTCCTTGCAACCCCTTTTCTGCCTGTGTCCCTGTGATGAAATGGCGCCCTAGGCGGTCACATACCTTTGACTACCCATCATCCTAGTCCTGAAAGCCAGGGCTTCATCATCATCATCATCATCATCATCATCATCATCATCGGGAGAAGAGAGCGGCAGCTTGTCCGTCAGGCAGTGGCGCAGCCGGCAAGTCGGTAGTGTGGCCGAGAGTCTGCAGGGTGGCAACAGTGCGAGGTCGGGAGCCAAACGGCCGCGATTTAGACCACCCACTTTTCAGGTCCTAGAAAGTAGCGACACAGGGGCTCACCGAGGCAGCGGCAGTAACAGTCAGTCAGTGCGGAGTATTGGTGGTAAAATCACCTACTCGGCGGTGTGGCAGTTTTTTGCCAACAAATGAGGAATGGATGGCACTCGCAGAGGGTAAGAAAATGGCTATTCCGTGGGTGCTGATCAATAAGCAGGACAGTCTTTAGAGTAGAAATTTGACAGCACGCCAACTTGTATGATGCAAAAAAGTTTTCCAATTTTATTCGACACGCTCCAGACAAGATACATACAGGAATAGTGACTAATCGGTTGATATTGATGTTTCGGTCAGTATGACCTTTCTCAAAATAAGTCATCTGTTTTCATTCTCTGCTCTAACGTTGCAGGTGGCACAAAAGTCCATGGAACAAAACAGAAGTCCAGAGTACATGCAGGAATTTAAACATCACATCCACCAGGAAACTAGCATGTAAGGAAAATCTCAAACTGGCCAGGAAACTTTGCATGCACTTTAGCCATTCCTACACCACCAAGCACACCCTCCCTGACCTGAACAGAGAAACTATGAACAGAGAAAAACAGAGAGAAATCTATGAACAGAGCAAAAACAGAGAGAAATCTATGAACAGAGCAAAACAGGGAGAAATCTATGAACAGAGCAAAACAGGGAGAAATCTATGAACAGAGAAAAAACAGAGAAATCTATGAACGAGCAAAACAGGGAGAAATCTAATGAACAGAGCAAAACAGAGAGAAATCTATGAACAGAGCAAAAGAGGGAGAAATCTATGAACAGAGCAAAAGAGGGAGAAATCTATGAACAGAACAAAACAGAGAGAAATCTATGAACAGAACAAAACAGAGAGAAATCTATGAACAGAGAAAGGCCATTAATGATTTCTTGATTACCCAAGTGGACAGGGTACTCCACTGTGTAATTTTTATGTCAGCCATTGGCAGCTCATGCGTGACACGTGCCGTTTGCTCAGGCTCTTTCAGGAGGCCACGTAATTTGTCAGGACTACGGAATGAACAACGACATTTCACATCCTCATGTCCTGGAACAGATGCTGCAAAATCTGTCTGTTCAGGGTACTGGAGACTTGGCGACTACATCTCACGGCCACATGAGTCCGGTGGGGGCAATGGGCAGCCAGTGAAGGGATTGGCAAAGGGGAGAGGCAGAGGAGTAACGAGGAGAGCGATGAAACAGACGGGCAGCAAGTTGGGATGGATTGAAGGGGAGCGAGGGTGCTAGATGGGAAGGCCACAGAGAAGGATGTTGCAATAGTCTAGGCGTGAGATGACGAGAGCATGGACAAGCATTTTTGTGTTTTCAAATTGAAGGAATGAGCGAATTCGCGAGATATTTTTCAGGTGGAGGCAAGGGTAAGGGTTTGGATGTGTGGTTTGAAAGGCCAGACTGGAGTCAAAGGTTATCCCAAGGCAGCGGACTTGTGGAGTTAGTGAGAGAGTGCAGCCATTGGTAATGATAGAGAGATCTATTTGCGCCATCATCCATCCTCCCGCAGGTCTGACTAGGGGGGTTCCTCAGCGCTCACATACCACTGCCACGGCTGCAGTGGGAGGTTGGGGTTGTAAGAGCAGTATCAGCTCCACCTGCAGCAACCTGAGTCTGGAGTTGTTGATGTCTGTTGAAATGAGTGATTTTTCTAGCCAGGTGACAGGAGAGGAGGCGCAGAAGCAGCCGGAGGAGGTAGAGGATGATGAAGAAAACAAGGCAGATGACCCAGACACACCATGGCAGTATACAGTGGAGATGGAGGCAGCAAGTCCCTCAGAGTCACTTTTTCGATGGCCCGCTGCATGCTGATTTGTCTTGGTAGTGACAGCCCAATAGTCACCATCCAGCAGAGGGATGACTTCTAGCTCTCCTCCATTTTGGACCCTCGCTACCGGTTCAAATTGGAGGACAAACTCAAGTACTATAGAGACATCCTATGAAGTCAGTTGGCCGCTGCCTATCTGCACCATCATCCATCCTCTTGCAGGTTTCTCAGCACTCATGTACCACTGCCACGGCTGCTGTGTGGGGATAGGGCTCTAGGAGCAGTACCAGCTCCATCAGCAGAAACCCGAGTCTGGAGTTGTTGATGAGCAGCTTTCTTCACCCCCCTAGTGATTTAGGTATCCACCAGCAGTAGCAGCTGGAGCAGACCCTGAACCCTGGATTCTCCAGGCTACCTGCCTCAGCCACTATTCTGATGCTGCCACCCGCCTGATGCCACACATCTGCTGCCAGCTGCTCCTTCAACCACCCACCATCTTTAATAGGGACTTGTAATGACACCCACCTCCCCACTCTTCACTTGGCCATTATGTAGCCTTCTGATGCTGCTGCCACCTCACCATTCAGGTCTCCTCATGCTGCTGCTGTCACCTCACTATGTCACTCTCTGGCTTGATGTTGCTGTTACTGCCACCTCCTCATTATATCACGTAGCTGCTGCCACCTCAAAATTATGACATTGTGCCACTCTCCGGCCTGATGCTGTTGCTGCCGCCACCTCCACACTGTGTAATTGTGCCTATCTGTGGCTTACTCATGCTGCTACCAACTGACCACGCTCTCAGTCGACCATCCTGTGGTTTCCTAATGCAGTTTACAAGGAATACCAAAAACCACAAGTATAATGGATATATATTGCTCGGCCACTGCTGGGACACCCTTACAGGGTGCGGGACGTTTCTCCTGCATCATTATTCTGCAGGATTTTTCTATTTGGCGATTGATGCCTGTACCCTACCTTCTGCTGCCAAACTCACATATCCTCTCTGTATCCGTTTTACTGAACTGTTTGGGGTTTTGTGAGTATATATATTATGCAGTCTACATGAAGTACTCTTTTCTGTGCATCAGTTATTATCTCTGCTGCATCTTCTTTCACCTGTTGGTCCCTGCTCCTAATCATCCCCTGATGCGATCCCTGTTGGAGGATCGAAACATGTTGGGATAGGACCCATAGGATAGTATTTAGGGTTAGTGTTTGCAGGGTCAAGCTCCTGCCAGGACCGCCCTTATTGGGGCGACTCTCCTGATTGTGTACATAGGTTAGGGTGTAACAGTTCCCCTTCCTAGGGCTTCATAGGGATATTTTCTAGTCCTTGTCCCACATGTGTGCCTTTTTAGTGGAGTGTGTTTCTCTTCACTTTTTTCGTAATTGAGGTTTTTGTATCTGCACTGATGTGTACTTTTTATAACCATATATATTAAAAGTTATGTTTTAAGGCCATTTGTTCCTCTTTTTTGGTTTTCTATATACCAATAAGTTTTTTTATTGAGTTTTTCAACAAACAAAATACATCAATAACAAGAGAAAGAACAGCCATCTATACATATACAATTGGCAGGTAATGTTAATTCATTTATGACATGGTAGTTCAACAGTGCTGGCAAAAACATTGATTTAAATACTCTCTCTTCGTAAGGTAGCATTGAATGGTACAGACCCAACAGCCATCCACCCCTGGTAGGTGTAGATGTATTTAGGTTTTAGCTATGATGGTTCCTAGGGTCTTGTAGCCTGTGACAGCAGATATGTATAGTGGCGGTCCACTGCCGGCCCAACACCAAACCCCGCTCCCCAGAAGACTACGTGCTCGTATACAGTATATGTATAGCAGTGGAAAGGTAATTGATCAACAAAATCACAATTCCCTGTAACAAATATACATTCTAAAAACATGTATAAAACAGGGTCTGACTGAAGAAAACGTAAGGGGATGGGACTGAAATGGGGAGGAGAGGTGAGGGAGGGGGGGGATCTGGTCGCGTCGGCCTCTAGGATCACTAGGCTTGTCGCCTTGTATTTAGGACTGTAGGGCTGAGCACTCAGCCATCCATTCTGCCCATCGTGAGAAAAATGTAAAAGGAGTTCCCTCTCTGAATGCTAACATTTTTTCGTATTCGCATTTTATAGACACTATATCTATAACCTCTGATGTTGACGGGGGAGTCGCCGTTTTCCATCGTCTAGTTATGGCTAGTTTAGCTGCATGAAGGATATGACAGACTATAGTCCTATTTAAAAAGGGAACGGTATTGATATCTATTAAAAAAAAGTGCAAATTCTGGAGTTTTGGGGCACGGAACCTGAGCAAATTTAGAAGACAAGGATCGGATATCGTTCCAAAATGTTGTCAGTTGTGGGCAATTCCAAAAAATATGGAGAAGGGAGCCTTGGGAGCCACATCCTCTCCAGCATAGCGGAGAGAGATGGGGGTAGATAGTGGAGAGCCTAAGGGGCGTATAATACCATCGGGTCAGAATTTTGTGATATTGTTCCTTAAAACTGGTTGACGCCGAGGACCCATGGGCCCACTTCAGTGCCGCTAACCACTGCTGGTCTGTAAATGTGTTTCCCAATTCCCGCTCCCACTTGACAATATCATCCGTCTTTGTGAAAGTCATATTATTAGTCATTATATTATATACTGCTTTGGAGCCTTTTTGAGTCTTAGAGAGTGTTTTATTTAAAATAGAAAGGATAGGTGTTAGGATTCTGTGTGTCTGTATGTTCTTTTGTTTCAGAAAATGAGCAGTTTGTTGGTATTGGAAGAGGTCAGTAGATGGCAAACTATATTTAGATTGAAGGGAGGGAAAAGAAGCGATCGCTTTGTTTTCAAACAGGTCCTGTATGGTTGTTAATCCCTTCTGTTCCCAATTGGAAAATTTGATATGAGGGAGATTAATGGATAATGCTTGGATCGGTATCGGGTATTCGCTAGACGGGATAGACGGGTAAGAGGACGGTTTCATCATTTCCCAGTATTTTAAGGACACTATGATCGGCGGGGAGAAGGACCCCTGAGGTTGAGAGGAGGAGTATGGGTTCAGCAACCAATGCTTTAGTGAAGAATTGGCCAAAGCACCGGCCTCCATAGCTGTCCAAAGTTTATTGTTAGTCGGTTCCCACCAGTGTTGTAGCTGATCAATAGTAATCGCTACATGATAGGCTTTCAATAGTGGAAGTCCTAGGCCTCCAAACCGATCACTTTTGTGCATAATAGAGGATTTTATACGCGGGCGTTTTTGACTGCCAAACAAAGTTGTTTAACTGAGACTGGAATAGAGCAAACACCGAATTTGGGATAGGAATAGGTAGGGTCCTCAGGAAATATAGTAACTTAGGGAGTATGATCATTTTATAAAGGATGATTCGACCCAGCCAAGAGTTGTCAATTTTGGAAATTCTATCAATCTCCTTGCGTAAAGAGTCATGCAATGGGATTAGATTGGTTCTTACTAGATTGAAACACTGTTTAGTGAGGGCTATGCCAAGATATGGAAGTGTCTGGGTCTGCCAATGGA
The DNA here is from genome assembly GCA_025379985.1 of Phyllomedusa bahiana. NCBI lineage: Eukaryota > Metazoa > Chordata > Amphibia > Anura > Hylidae > Phyllomedusa > Phyllomedusa bahiana. Next base: position 89,384 of record JAODAL010008436.1, on the reverse strand, counting down.
ATGGGAAGGAGGCCTTTAATCTCTGGAGCTCTAGGGGGCTCAGGTGAAGATCAAGGGCCAATGATTTTGAGGTATTTATTTTGTAGTAAGATAGTTTACCGAATGTTGAGAGAACCTCCATGACCGGGGGCAGAGATCGAGCGGGGTTAGAAAGTGATAGGATAACATCATCTGCAAAAAGAGACACAACATGCATTTTGCTCGGAGTTGGAATCGGAATGCCCGATATGTCTAGATTTGACCTGATAGCTTCCGCTAAGGGTTCCATTAGCAGAACGAACAATAGAGGGGAGAGAGGGCAGCCCTGTCGAGTTCCGTTTGTTATTTGAAAGGGTTTAGAGAGGATATTATTGGATAAGACCCGGGCCGAGGGAGAGGTATATAGGGATTGGATAGCTTGGAGGATGGGGCCTGTGAATCCGAATTTTTCTAGCACTGAGAACGCGAATTTCCAGTGTATCCTATCGAACGCCTTCTCGGCATCTAAAGATAGAAGCAGAGAAGGTAACTTACGTGTTTCGATATGGTGAATAATATTAATCAATCTTCTGGTGGCATCAGGGGCCTGGCGACCTTTGATAAACCCCACCTGGTCAGCGGCAATCAGTGTTGGCAAAATGTCCACTAATCTGTTTGCGATCAGTTTCGCAAACACCTTAGTATCCGAATTGAGTAGCGAGATAGGGCGGAAGTTAGCTGGCGAGTCAGGTGTTTTTCCCGGTTTTGGAATCGTAATTATGGTGGCTTGTAGCATTTCCGAAGGTAAGTTGCCTATTGCCATAGCTGAATTGCATAAATCGACCAGATGGGGGTTCAAAAGGGGGGAGAAGGTTTGTAAATATTCATTGGAGAACCCGTCCGGTCCCGGTGCCTTACCTCTCGGTAGAGACCGGACAGTATGTCACACTTCTGCTAATGTAAATGGTGCATTAAGCTGGTGGATCATTTCCATGGATAAAGAGGGAAGTTTGAGAGAGGATAGAAATCTATGGATATCCTCAATTTGCGGGGAATGTAGAGAGGGGTCATCTTTTAAGTTATAAAGTTTTGTATAGAAGTCACTGAAGGTGTCAGCTATAGACTGTGGGTGAGTTATTTTATAAGATTTGTCAGGGGACCACAAGTAAGGAATAGTGGTTTTGTGCCGTAACAGAGCTACCCTATTGGCCATCAACCTAGAGGGTTTATTCAGGGATTTATAATATGTTAGTTTTATATTTTTAGTTTGGTTATCAAAGTTAGCCAGTAAATGATCTCTGAGGGCCTGCCTGGCTCTATATAGTTCTAAATGGGTTTTTTGGGAGGGGCTTTGTTTTTGTTGAGCCTCTAGGGTATTCAAGGTGTTTACTAATTCTTCCCATTTCTTGGATCTTTGTCTTTTAACTTTGGAAGATATTTGTATGAGGATGCCTCTGATATAAGCTTTATGGGCGTTCCATAATATAAATGGGTTAGTACTTGAGTGATGGTTGAGATTAAAGTATTGAGTAAGTTGTTTTAATATCTCTTTTTGGTGAGTGGGGTCAGAGAATAGTCTGGTATTGTTTCGCCATGAAAATGGGGCGGGGCCCGAGTGTCCTGATTTAATGGACATCGTGATCGGTGCGTGGTCCGACCACGATATCAGGCCAATTTCACATTTCTCTATATTCTGCATCGTCCAGCCGTCCACCAGAAACATATCTATTCTAGAATAAGTCTGGTGCCTGGCTGAATAATAAGTATAGTCCTTTTCCGAAGCATGGATGCATCTCCATACGTCGTAGAGGGACGATTGTCTCATCCAAGAGGACAGGCCTTTACGGGCGGAAGGGGGTCGTAGGGAAGAGTCGACAAAGGGGTCTGAAACCAGGTTGAAGTCTCCACAGAAAACAGATGTGCCTTGGGAGATCTTTTTCGCCTTTTTAATTACTTTATTTATAAATCAGAGCTGGCTGGAGTTAGGCGCATATATATTGGTTATGGTGTATTTTACATTATTTATTTCACAGACTAGAATTATATACCTGCCTCCAGGGTCGATGGTTTGGGAGATTGAGTGAAAAGCAAGTGTATCTTTGATTGCGATAGCCACACCAGCTTTCTTCTTTTTATCCATACAGGAAAAAATAATATGAGGATACTGTTTATGCCGAAATCTATGTGTATCGGAAGGGAGAAGGTGTGTTTCTTGAATACACAAGACATCTGTTTGAAGTTTAGTAGTATCCTTCCAGATCATTGACCGCTTAAACGGACTATTAAGTCCCCTAACATTCATAGATGTAATTTTTAACGCCATAATTGAGGAATAAGCAAGCTAATATCATAGTAGAGACACTGTTCTGGTGAGGAAGGTATGGGGGCAGGGATTGACTTAGAGAGAAGCCGTCGCGACCAGGGGAGAGTGGGTAAAGGGAGGAGAAGGGAGTACAAACTGAGAAATATATACAATAATCATAAGTAGGCAGTTAAGAACTGCGCAAATGCCGGGGGCGGCGGATTTGCCTAAAAGGGTCATTGGGATCAAAGTAGAAGAGATAGGATCTCAATTAACCAAAGAATCAGTGCCCTTCGCGGGCAAGGGTGCACACCAATAAAGAATATCTGAATCATGTGCCGACTGTGGACCACTCCCTGGGAAGTCTGGAGACGGACGGGGCAGCTTGCATTGAGGGGGTCTCTGAAAGCGGAAGGTTCCATTTGGCAAGAAGTTTGTATCCATCTTCCAGGGATGCGAGGATATGAATTTGTCCTTCTCTTCGTATAATCAGTTTTGTTGGAAATCCCCAGCGATATGGAATGTTCTTAGTACGAAGGGCTGTAGTAATTGGAGCGAACCTTCTTCTTGCGGACAGAGTTTGTTGTGAGAGGTCAGCGAAAATCTTGATTGAGGAGTATGGAGTCGGAAGTCGGCTGAGCTGTCTGGTTGCTTGTAAGATGCGATCCTTTATGTGGTAGAAGTGGATTCTGGCTAGTACGTCGCTGGGAATATCCTCCGGAATTGATTTGGGTTTAGGGAGTCGATGAGCCCTATCGATAATTAGATCATGCTTAGAGCAGTTTGGGAGGAGAATTTTAATCAGATTTTGAAGGTAATGCTGGAGGTCAGAGTTTGGAACAGAGATCGGGATTCCTCTAAATTTAAGGTTGTTTCTTCTGCTTCTATCCTCCAAGTCAGCCAGCTTCATCTTTATTTTTTCCAAGTCTCCCTCGACAGTATTGTGAGCGTCCACCAGATCGTTGTGGGCCTGTGAAAATTCCTCCATTTTAGTTTCCATATGATTGACTCTGTCTCCTAGCTCCTCAACAGTAACTTTCAATGTGGAGATAGAGGATTGTAGAGATCCTTGTATGGAAGAGCGGAGGGCTAGCATCATTTCTTTTATGAGAGAAGGAGACATTTCCTGGTCTGCAACTTGAAAGGAGTCCAGTGAATCTGGAGGGCGATTTAGGGGAGTGGCGGACGAGATCTGAGGTATGCTAGAGTCTGATGGGATATCTGACATTTTCGCCTTTTGTTTAACTGGACTATTATTAATAGAGTTCTGGTTTGGAGAGGAGGAAATTGGATCAGTGTCGTTCAGCGTGTCAGCTGGAGGGCTAGATCTAGGTCCACTTCTTTTAAGTGAGGAGGAAGACTTGGAGGCAACTGTGTTGTATTCGACGGGGCGTTCTGAACTTGAAGATTGTGGAGATGAGCAAGAGGATTCTGATTGTGTTGGTTCTGCGTAAGATGTGGTTCTTGCCAAATACTGTCTGGTCACCACCCCGTCCGCCCCCAGATCCTTCCTCAGGTTTCCCTGGGCAAAGAAGGTTGTAAGACTTAGGGATTTGCTTCTTTCTTTTTGCTTTTTAGAAGGACCCATTGAGTGAGAGCGAGATTTGGTTGTTGGATTGTACGAGTATCTAGGTAGAGAGTGGCTATTTGGATTCCTCCAGTGGAGCGGTCACCATACGTTGCTTATGACAGAGTGGAGTGGATGTTGCTAGCCCGAGGGCATGGTAAATTAGTAATTCAAGACATGGTGTTCAATAGAGAAGGCAGGTATTGAGATCTTAGACGCCAATAAGCAGGACTTTGTGAACCCAAAGAAGCATACACTCACAATAGAGTTAGAGCGCAGTGCCCCTTATTCGCCACTAGTTGGAAGCAACACTCTGCGTATAGGAGGTAAATATATAACAGTTGTATTCTAGCCTGAGAATGTGCTGATAGTGAGCACCAAAGGGGGAAAGATAACACAGGCAGGCAATAAAATTACACCTATAGAGACACCCCACACTGAGAGGACACTGAATTGGGGAAATACACTCACCGGCCACTTTATTAGGTACACCTGTCCAACTGCTCGTTAACACTTAATTTTAATCAGCCAATCACATGGCGGCAACATCAGTGCATATAGGCATGTAGACATGGTCAAGACAATTCTCTGCAGTTCAAATGAGCATCAGTATGGGGAAGAAAGGTGATTTGAGTGCCTTTGAACGTGGCATGGTTGTTGGTGCCAGAAGGGCTGGTCTGAGTATTTCAGAAACTGCTGATCTCCTGGGATTTTCAACGCACAACCATCTCTAGGGTTTACAGAGAATGGTCCGAAAAAGAAAAAACATCCAGTGAGCGGCAGTACCTGTGGGCGGATATGCCTTGTTGATGCCAGAGGTCAAAGGAGAATGGGCAGAATGGTTCGAGCTGATAGAAAGGCAACAGTGACTCAAATAGCCAACCCGTTACAACCAAGGTAGGCAGAAGAGCATCTACTGAACGCACAGTACGGCGAACTTTGAGGCAGATGGGCTACAGCAGCAGAAGACCACACCGGGTGCCACTCCTTTCAGCTAAGAACAGGAAACTGAGGCTCCAATTTGCCCAAGCTCATCGAAATTAGACAGTAGAAGATTGGAAAAAAACGTTGCAATGGTCTGATGAGTCTCGATTTCTGCTGCGACATTCGGATGGTAGGGTCAGAATTTGGCGTCAACAACATGAAAGCCTGGATCCATCCTGCCTTGTATCAACGGTTCAGGCTGGTGGTGGTGGTGTCATGGTGTGGGGAATATTTTCTTGGCACTCTTTGGGCCCCTTGGTACCAATTGAGCATCTTTGCAACACCTTGTGGAATCTATGCCACAAAGAATTGAGGCAGTTCTGAAGGCAAAATGGGGTCCAACCCGTTACTAGCATGGTGTACCTAATAAAGTGGCCGGTGAGTGTATTTGCAGTGAGATGTATAAGAAAAATAATACAGTTTAAAGTTTAAAGTACCTGAGACTTATGGAGTGACTACTGATTATATGGATGGGATAATCTATTCCTCTGTAAGGGAGATTGGAATAGTTCGAGAAGTAAGTGTGGAGAGGTTCAGATGGGAAGGAGGAGAGAGAGAGAGCAAATGGAGTAGTGTGAGGGGGGAAAGAGGGGGAGGGGGAGACACAGATGAGTGAGGGAAAAAGTAGCAGAAATAGTGCTGTTATGGAGGAGGAGAAAGGACTGAGAATGTTCTGGAATCCTCTATTAGTATGGAGGAGGGGGAGAGAGACAGGAGGGGGGGGGATAGGGATGTGTTATAGTAGCCCCTTGTAGACTATGCCTGAGAGATGATTTCAAGAGAGGAAATCCAAATAATCAAGGAATTATATAGGTTACGTCACTAGATGGTAGCGACACTCTGTTTGTAAGATGTACAAGTATAACAGTTATACTGTAACCCAAGTATTTGGTAGAAAAATGGGTAACAAAGATGGAGATATATCACAGGTGGACAGTAATAGTATCTGTGTATAATGGGGCTGCCACTGTGAGTACGTGTATATACACATTCAATTCTACATTAACATCACTATTACATTTCTGAGATTATGAAGCAATCTAAGAACAATGCTTGACCTGCAAACGGAGGTATAAGAAGTCCACCTATAAGAGGAAAAGGAACTATAGCGGTCCTGTCAGGCAGGGCAGCAGGCCCCGGGGCAGAGGGGTGGGGGTCACCCGGAGAGCCCCAGGTCAATTAGTGGCCCCCCAGGTGATCCGCAGTCCCAGTGCCAACCGGGACCAGAGCCCCGAACCGACGCCGAATGAGGTACACCCCAGTTATGAATCTAAGAAATCAACAGGTACCACTTGTAAGATTATAAAAACCTGAGGGAATTTGCAGATCCGTGGGGAAAGTTCCTGGGTACTGTGGTGAGTAAAGGTGGCGACAATAGAGGGTAGTCAGAAGATGACTCTCGATCGTTGGCTTTCCTTAAGCAATCAGGCAGTCCGTGCTTGGTTTACCAGAGGGAAGATGTAGAGGATCTCAGGGGTTCCGAGTTTATGTCTTCTTCTTTGCGTATGGACAGTATGGCCAATCTCTGTCAGTTGATCGCACGATATTCTGTGCTCTCTGTAGGGCAGCAGGGAGGCCCAAGATGGCGCCCAGGACCTCTCCAAAAGCCCGCCAAAGACAAGTCACTAGCAATCCTGGAGATGTCTGTGATTTGGCCGCCCCAACTGCTGGGAGAAGTAGGGAGAGCCGTCCGGGCGTGATCCTCGGACCCCGGGAACCCTCTCTCAGTCCCCAGGAGGTTTGCTGTGGTGATGGTTTTACTACGGGCAGCCTGAAGCTCGTACCGGTGTGGCGGGAAGATGTGACGGACCCCGATTCGAGTCGCTCCAGCCACCCGACTGGCGTCAGATGTCGGGGCTTTGCGTCGGGGCCAGTCTCTGGGTAGGAGCTGCGGCCAGAGGGGTCTTTCTTGTAGCACCTCTTGGGCTGTCGCGGCGGACCCGCGGATCTGAGTTTTCCTGTAGCGCCGTCTCCGATGTTCCTCAGTCCCGATGCCGAGGGAAGGCAGTAGCTGGCAGTGGAGGGAACCGGAGCGGATGGTAAGCCCAGCAGAGGGAGTGAGGTGTCTGCGCCGTTGTTCTCCTTGGACGCACCCTGATCTGTGTTATCTGAAGGGCTGCAGGGGGATCTAAGATGGCGTTCAGGACCTCTTTAAAGGCCCGCCAAAATAAAACTCTAGCAGTCCTGGGGATATGTATGGTCTGCTCGGCCCGCTCCCTGGTAGAGGTAGGGATAGCTGTCCGGTATTGGCCTCCGTTATCCGGGAACTAGGGGAGAATGTGGTAGTGGGTGATTTACCTCCAACCGCCCGTGGCTCGGAGCAATTCAGCTGGAAGGATCAAGAAACAGCAGCGGGCTCTGGGTCAGGTCGTTCCAGTTGTCTGGGCGGCTCAAGGAGATGTCGGGGTCGGTACCTGGGCAAAGGCTGCAGCCTGAGGGAGCCGTCTCCAGCACCTTGCAGTCTGTCACGGCGATCAGTCTTTCTTGTCCGGTCAGGGAGAGGGTTTCTCTCGTCTATAGAGCCCCGAGCCGCAGGTGATGAGGCCGATAGAGATTATCTGCGGAGGAGCTATCGCCAATATGCAGCTCTGATGGTAGCTCTCCGGAGGCCGACACCGGGAGACCCGGCGGCCGCGCGGGCCGGGGGAAGCCCAGCAGCAGGTCTTAGCCGGAGGCCCAGGGGTTTCTTTTTGCTAAAAAACCGTGGTCTGGGGTATGATGCTGCTTCAGTAAGCCACAACAACGAGAGTGCATATCCCATACAGTTCAGCTGCCAGCAATCCCCTCCATGCACAAATGCGATATACATGCATCCCTAATTTGGTAAATAGGATATGTGGCCTCACGTGATCAATACCTATCATCATTACAGGACACAGGGAAAATGAGGAACAACATAGAGGAGAGGGGGGGGGGGCAGGAGGGAAAAACATATATGAACTCTGATGCTTCCATAGTCATATATTCAACTGTGCTATATCCACTGACCGTACTTAATCACATATATCATGTTTCTTCAAGTATTATTATATAGGGAATCAGCAAGATTAAATAAATGCTGAAAATGAAAAGCCTTCATTTAGGCCTTTAGGTTTCAATGTATTGAGTCTGTATATCCATCTTGCCTCTTCCTGCAACACAACTACATCCAGATCGCCCTTTCTTTCCCCTAGATTTTTCACACCGATGCCCCAGAATTTTAGTACTTCTATTTCACCATTATGTACTTCCAAAATGTGGTTTGCTTTTAATAGTACTCAGATGTTTCAAGATCCGACGACGAAACTCCTGTATGGTTTTTCCCACATAGGTCTTGGGGCAAGTACGCATAGCCCCATAAATCACCCTTCTGGTTTTACAATTGATGAATTGTCTTATCTCAAATCTTCTCTTATCAATGGGATTAACAAATTCTTTAGTTTTCCATATGAATGGACAGAATGAACAGTTGCCACAGGGATATGAGCCTACCACCGGAGACTGTAACCATGTTTTTTTGCCATCTCCCTCAAAATGACTATGTACAAATTCATCCCTAAGATTTTTTCCTCTTCTATAAGTGACACTAGGGTATTTAGGAATCACCTCAGAGAATACTGGATCTGCCTTCAGAATGTGCCAATGTCTTCTAAGTATACCTCTCATTTCATTGGCTCTATCATCAAAGGTACCTATACAACGAATTAAATCAGTTTTTTCTTTCTTCTTTTTACTGATTAATAAATGTCCTCTGTCACTGGTCAAAGCCCTGTTAAACGCCTTCCTCAAACATTTTTTTGGATAACCCCTTGCCTGAAAACGTGCATTTAACTTTATACATTCTTCATTGAAATCCTCTAATGTAGAACAGTTTCTACGAGCCCTAAGAAATTGGCCTATGGGAATCCCCTTTTTTTGAGAAGGTGGATGCCAACTAGAAAAATGTAACAAACTTTTAGTAGCCGTATTTTTCCAAAATATCTTTGTTTGAATCTGCTTGTTTTCATCCAACTAAATTTCAAGATCCAAAAAATTAATTTTCTCCCGATGAATTTCAAACATGAATTTCATCCCAATTTCATTATCATTGAGTCTAGATACAAAATCCATGAATAGTTTTTTCATACCATCCAAAAAAATCAAAATATCATCAATAAAGCGCCCCCAAAATTTAAAAACCGATCTGTGAATATTTCAAGGTGTTCAGAAAAAAACAATAGGTCCTCCCACCAACCTAAAATTAAATTAGCAAACTTGGCGCACAAACAGTGCCCATGGCTGTCCTTTTATCTGATGATAAAAGGTGCCATCAAACAAAAAATAGTTATGTGTCAAAACAAAATCCAATAACTGTTTAAAACAAAATCATTGTGTTCCGTAAATTGTGTACCTCTTGTGTTCAAAAAATTACTTGATTGCTTTCAGGCCAGATCATGTCTGATGCTACTGTATAGGGCTTCTACGTCTAAACTTGCAAGAAGTGTACTCTCACTCACCACTAGATCGTTAATTCTCATCACAGTATCCTTCGGTATCCTTAAGGGTATGAAGGAAGGCCAGTGACAAAGGGCATCAGTATACGATCAACATACGTGCTAGGTCCTTGTGTTAAATTGTTTCTACCTGAGACTATCGGTCTTCCTGGTATTGGCACAACCTCTTGATGCACTTTTGGTAATGCATAAAAGGTAGCAATAGTAGGATTCACATTTAGCATAAATTTCTTCTCCTCCTCAGTAATTAATTTTTTTCTCAATTCCCAGATCCAAAACCCTTTTTAATTCCTTCGGATAATCATTAGTTGGATCTTTTGGAAGCCTCTCATATGTTTCTGAATCACCAAGTATTCTCTCAACCATCGCTCTATAGTAATTTTTATTTAAGATGACAATATTACCACCCTTGTCACTGGGTTTGATTACTATCTCCCTGTTAGGGCTTGTTCACATGGCGTTTTGGATCCTTTTTACGGATCCGTTTTTGACAGTTGAAAAACGCATCAGAAAGCGGATCCGTAAAACTCAGCAGTTGTTACTTTATTTGGATCCGTTTTGAATGCTTTTTCACCTGCGTTTTACGCATCCGCTTTCCGGATGCATTTTCAGAAAATCTCCCGCAGCCCCGTCTCTCTCTTCAAATCTCCCGCAGCCCCGTCTCTCTCTTCAAATCTCCCGCAGCCCCGTCTCTCTCTTCAAATCTCCCGCAGCCCCGTCTCTCTCTGCAAATCTCCCGCAGCCCCGTCTCTCTCTTCAAATCTCCCGCAGCCCCGTCTCTCTCTTCAAATCTCCCGCAGCCCCGTCTCTCTCTTCAAATCTCCCGCAGCCCCGTGTCTCTCATCAAATCACCCGCAGCCCCGTCTCTCTCTTCAAATCTCCCGCCGCCCCGTCTCTCTCTTCAAATCTCCCGCAGCCCCGTCTCTCTCTTCAAATCTCCCGCAGCCCCGTCTCTCTCTTCAAATCTCCCGCAGCCCCCGTCTCTCTCTTCAAATCTCCCGCAGCCCCGTCTCTCAATTCAAATCTCCCGCAGCCCCGTCTCTCAATTCAAATCTCCCGCAGCCCCGTCTCTCAATTCAAATCTCCCGCAGCTCCGTCTCTCAATTCAAATCTCCCGCAGCCCCGTCTCTCTCTTCATAACTCCCGCAGCCCCTTCTATCTATTCAAATCTCCCGCAGCCCCTTCTCTCTCTTCAAATCTCCCGCAGCCCCGTCTCTCAATTCAGATCTCCCGCAGCCCCGTCTCTCAATTCAGATCTCCCGCAGCCCCGTCTCTCAATTCAGATCTCCCGCAGCCCCGTCTCTCAATTCAGATCTCCCGCAGCCCCGTCTCTCAATTCAAATCTCCCGCAGCCCCGTCTCCAATTCAAATCTCCCGCACCTCAGCCCCGGCTCCAATTCAAATCTCCCGCACCTCCACTGTCACTTCTCCTACAGCCGCCGCTCACCTCCGATCCCCCTGCCCTGCCGCCGCTCCACCGGCCCTGCCGCCGCTCCACCTGCCCTGCCGCCGCTCCACCTGCCCTGCCGCCGCTCCACCTGCCCTGCCGCCGCTCCACCTGCCCTGCCGCCGCTCCACCTGCCCTGCCGCTGCTCACCTGCGCTCCCACTGCGGCCGCTCACCTGCGCTCCCACTGCGGCCGCTCACCTGCGCTCCCGCCGCTCACCTCTCCAGTGATCCCCGTCCAGCCTCCCACTGCGCTTTTCGCATCCGCTTTCAGGATGCAAAGCGCAGCTGATACGTGCTCGGAATGTGGAACGCTTTTGGACAGGTGCCAAAAGCAGACTCCATTATCTCCTATGGGCTTTCACTTGCGTAAACCGCAATAAGAATTGACATGTCAATTCTTAAAGCGGATGCGAAAAGCGCAGCGCAGGAGAGCCCTCAAAAGTGCATTGCCGATCTCCCGTGGGAACAGCGATGCGCTTTTGCCATTGAACTCAATGTTAATCACACTGACAATTGTTAGATCCGTTTTGCGGATCCGTAACACGGATCCGTAAAACGGATCACAAAAACGCCGTGTGACCAAGCCTTAGATTGTAATTCTGCAATAGCTACTTCTTCCTCCCATTTTAAATTTAAAGAAGATGGTTGTCGTCTGAGTGCTAGTTTCTTTATATCTTGCGTTACTACTACTACCACAAACGTATCCAATAGATTATATTGTGATATTGGAGGTGAATTCCTAGATTTTGGTTTCAAATTTGTCAAGGGTATATCTAGAATTATGGGGTCTCCTTCACCTTCAACCTGCAATTGTTCAAGATCACCCAATGTTTTCTCCTCTAGTTTCCTAAAGGTTTGTTCATCATTATTTTTCATTTTATGATATTTATGCAAAGCCAACTTTCTAGCAAAGAGATTAATATCTTTTACCCATGCAAATTCATTAAATTTGGGCATGGGAGTGAACGTAAGACCATATGCCAACACCTGTTTTTGATTTTCCGTTAATCTATGAGAGGATAAGTTAATCACTTGAAGATATCCATCCTTTGTTATTTCTGATAATTCCCCTTCTCTCGATCCCTCAAGAGAATCCTAGGTGTTTCTAATAAAAGCGGATGAAAATTCGTCTGAGATTGAGTGTGAACTGTGTGCATAAACTGTTAATTTCCTGCCACTGGTGGCGTATTTGTATTGCCATTTGAAATAATTGCCTGTGCTCCCACACCATGGGCCACCACACCACAGGATGCAGAAGAGGACAATGTATTTGATCCCACTGATCCTTCTCCTGATTGACATCTCTGAGGATTCTGATCTTGTACTGTTTGAGTAGAAGATTTTTTGTGTGTTTTCTTATTTGTCCAACCTCTGTTTTTTCTCTGACCCTTCCTCCAACCAGTTTTCTTACCCTGCGTATAACTATTAATAGAACCTGTGGAGGATTCTTCTACAGCAGAAGTCTCTGAATCTGACAAATCTGAATATAGATTACGTTTGTAGGTAAATCTACTATTTTTCCAAATATAAACCTGATTGTTATCAAAATCTTTTCGATCCCTCAGATATTTGTTATGTTTCCTTTCTTTAATTTCTTCTCTCAGAGATTCTATATTTCGTTGTAATTTTTGTTCTAATTCAGGGAAATCTGGATGGGCCCGAAAGTTATTAATCTCCACTATCTCCTGATTTAGTTGTTCACTTAATTTATTGAATGAAATTCTTTCATATTCTGACAGGTATTTCATCAATTTCAGAGAGCATTCAGTTAGCAGTTTTTCCCAACCTTTGATAAAAATAGGGTCCTCTAAATGTGTATTTGGTCTCAAGCTAATCCGTAATCCTCTATACACAATTTGTTGTTGTATATATGTCTCTAGACTGGCTACTTCCCAGCCTGCCCGAATTTGTTGTTTGTAAGTTTTATTTAATTTCTGAAAGGCTATATGGATGTTAGTTTCATTCAATGGAATTGGTTGATTAGAAAATACTACATTGTCATGTTTGACTGTAGGGACCGTGTTCTTTTCTTTGAATGCCTCTTTTTTTTTCCTGTAAACTCTGTGTTGATGCCTTTTCCCAAAAAGCTCTACTTTTGTCTCATCTGACCAGAGAACATTCTTCCAAAACGTTTTAGGCTTTCTCAGGTAAGTTTGGGCAAACTCCAGCCTGCCTTTTTTATGTCTCGGGGTAAGAAGTGGGGTCTTCCTGGGTATCCTACCATATAGTCCCTTTTCATTCAGTCACCGACGGATAGTACGGGTCGACACTGTTGTACCTTCGGACTGCAGGGCAGCTTGAACTTGTTTGGATGTTAGTCGAGGTTCTTTATCCACCATCCGCACAATCTTGCGTTGAAATCTCTCGTCAATTTTTCTTTTCTAGGGAGGTTAGCCACAGTGCCATGGGTTTTACATTTCTTGATGACACTGCGCACGGTAGGCACAGGAACATTTAGGTCTTTGGAGATGGACTTGTAGCCTTGAGATTGCTCATGCTTCCTCACAATTTGGAGTCTCAAGTCCTCAGACAGTTCTTTGGTCTTCTTTCTTTTCTCCATGCTCGATGTGGTACACACAAGGACACAGGACAGAGGTTGAGTCAACTTTATTCCATGTCCACTGGCTGCAAGTGTGATTTAGTTATTGCCAACACCTGTTAGGTGCCACAGGTAAGTTACAGGTGCTATTAATTACACAAATTAGAGACGCATCACATGATTTTTCAAACAGTGCCAATACTTTTGTCCACCCCCTTTTTATGTTTGGTGTGGAATTATATCCAATTTGGCTTTATGACAATTCTTTTTGTGGTTTTCCATTGAAGACAAATTAAATGAAGATAATAATACCAAAGAGTTTGTGATTGCAATCATTTTCAGGAAGAAACTGAGTATTATCTGACAGAATTGCAGGGGTACCAATAATTTTGCCACCACTGTATGTTTTTAATTTTTTGATACTATTGGGATGTATTAAATAAAGTAAATGGAAAACTTTTTACTCCGAAGTGCTGGATCATTGTTTTTCATTCTGTAGGCCACAACGGCATATAAGGAGACCAATGCGTACCTTCATCTTGCCTCTCATAGATGGTCACAAAGAACCTCCATGCCCCCACAACTGAAATCATCAATGACGTATAGTGTGTTGTTTGGTTCCTACCGTCCCTATAAGTCAAATTTGTCAGTCCTTCATACGAGCCTATCAGTGCGGCTTCAAGAAGCACCGCTGGATTGTTATCATCTGACTGAAGCCATCACGCTGCATAGGTCAATTGTGCTGCAATATAATAGATATATAAATCCGGTAAAGCAAGACCACCTCTGTTGTATGGAGCCTTCAAAGTGGACCTACTGATTCGTGGCACCTGACCTCCCCATAAGAAGGAGGTCAATATTTTATCTAATTCCACAAAGTGGGACTTAGGAATTATACACAGAGCCGCTCGGTATAAATGTAATAGCGTAGGCAGTAAGGCCATCTTGAAGAGCTTAATCCTGCCAATCAGGGACAATGGGAGTGTCGCTCAGGCCTTTAACTTAAGAATGACATGACGCACTGTTGGTGTAAGATTCAGGGCCAAGTAATTTCGTGCCTCTTTGTCAACCATGATGCCCAAATATTTGAACTGGGAAACCACTTACAGACAAGAGTGAGGAGTAATTTCAGAGGGAACAATTTCGTCCACCGGAAAGAGAATAGTTTTGGACCAGTTCACTTTTATCCTTGAATAAGACCCAAATGCGTTGGCTGTGTCTAGTTAGTTTTCCCGTGATGCTCTTGTATCCCCTTGGTATACCAACATTTGTTTGGCATTTAAAGAGATTTTCTCAGTGATGCCCACAATGTTCCACCTCTCAGTTCACTGGTAAGTAAAAAGGTGGATCGCCAAGGATTCCATCACCAGTGCTAATAGCAACACCCCTGTCTGGTCCCTCTCTCCAGAGGGAAAGGATTAGATAAGTATCCATTGACTCTCACCCTCGCTACAGGATTAGAATATAATAGTCTGACCCAACCCAAAAAGTTCGGCGGAATCCTCATTTGGGCCAATACCACCCACATAAACCTCAACTCCACTGAGTCGAATGCCTTCTCATTGTCCAGGACAGCAATTGCCCTCGACCCTGAGTTGGCATTCACTACCTGTAGGTTGGTGAATAAACATCTCAGATTAATGTCGTTTTGCCTGGCATGAAATCAGACTGGTCCATGCCTACTAATGATAATATTACTGCACTAAGTCACAGAGCTAAGACCTTAGCCAGTATTTAACATCAACATTCAAAAGGGATATGGGCCTGTACGAACTATACAGCTCAGGAAGTCTTCCAAGTTTATGAATCACAACAATTGTTGCCTCTGAAAAGGAGGGCGGCAATTTCCCACCAACTAGTGCAGTTCTAAAGAATACTTACAACATTGCTTCTGGTCCGAACCATACCACTCAGCTGGAAAGCCATCTGGACCAGGGGTCTTTCTAGTTGCTAATGGCCCAATGGCCCGGTGATTCTCCTCTACCGTGATATCAGCTGCCAATATATCTGTATCCACACTGCTCAAATGAGGAAGAGAAATTGAGCTCACAAACTGGATCAAAGCCTTATCCGAGTGACACAAATGGAAAGAGGTCAGCTATTGATAATAATCCACAAATTTACAGCATATCTCCTGTGTTTCTGTACAGGTCTCCCCTTGACCATCCTCCACCCCAGCTAGAACCGTCATGGGATTTGTTTTGGCCAAAAAGGCCAGCACATAGCCATTTTTGTCTCCTTCTGTGAAGACCGGTTGTTTTTGTGCTAATAATTTTTTTTGTGTATAATTTGTAAGATGCAGAGAATATCTCATTTGAGCTTCCAACAGTATCTGCTTATTTGACAGGGACATATCCACTACATACGTACCCTCCTTAGTAGCAACCTCAAGCTCTAGTACCCTTTCGCTCGCCTTTAATTCTGTTCTATATGCAGCTATAACCCTGGTCAAAACCCCTCTCATCACTGCCTAAGAGGTATCCCATACTATCCCCTGGCTTGCTGACCCTTCATTTGCCTCCTAATAGGAGTCTAATTCTTCCTTACACTTAGTTGCAATGGCAGGGACATTCAGCCACCTGGGGTTCAGTCGCCAGAGGCTAGAGATTTTGGTCCTTTTGGGCTCAATAACCGCATCAACGGGGCATGGTCTTAAATTCACCTAGAAAGTGTAGGGATTAGCTGAAAAGGAAGCAGTCCTTTGGTGTGAAACACGGCAAGGTTTATTGGTGCAGTCCACAAAACATGCAAATAAACGGCAGGCTTGCTTCAGCCAAACAAAAGATATCCGGAACAAAACACAGTCACGGGTATAAGTACAGTACCGTACTGTGGTTCCCTGGGCAAGGAAAACCGCATGCAGGTCTCAGTCTCTCTCTCTGGAGTGCAAGGCCCAGCTCTGGCTCTCATACAAACACTTGCTCCATTGAGCAGTTTGGACAAGGTAGGGAACCACACCCCCCACTCTTCTGACTGCTCCAATAAAAGCCCAACCCGGATAACGGCATTACTGCCATACTACAAAAATACAAACATGTCAGTGGCCTATTGCCGCTGACACCAGAATAATTGGGCTTTATTTCACCGACCTCAGGCAGAGCGGTGACACATATCGTCCATCAACAATCGCACCTTATGCCTTCCTACAAAAGGTATTCTACTTTTGAAAAAGAGGGCAATAGCTCCCAGTTCGCAAAAGCGAATCGGTTACCAGCATAAAGCATGAGAATAGCTTCAGTTCAGGGTGCAACCACCTTCAGGCCTCCACTAGACTGTTAGGGCGACATGTATGAACGGGGATATCTGGCATCTTTGAACGCCCGATATCAGGCGCAGCCCCATTCATACAATTTTAAATCTCCCACACCCCACTCCCGGGCGCATTACGGGAGGCGGGGCGCACTAGAACCGTAGCGAAGCTACATATTTGCAGCCCCGCTATGGCATTTCTGGGCGCATTACAGCTGGAACAGATATACTACTTTCAAAGTGGTATACCTGATCCAGAACTGTCGCCCGAGCGCTAGAATGCGCCTGATTTATGAACCCGCTATACAGCGGGTTCATAAATCGGGCGCATTCTATGCCATTAATATGCACATGAAGTTTGGCATATTAACGTCCTACTTCATGCCTGTCACCTGTAGTGTCTGCCCATTCTTCTAGGCCCCTAGCATGAGATCTCTGCGGGTGCAAGCAGGCCAGGCACAGATCTAGAGTGGCATTAAAATCGCCCATTAGCATAACCGATGCTTCAGGTTATTGGGAAATCTTGGACATAGTAATATCTAGTGTTTGTTTGCGAAAAGGAGGGGACATATAGATACCACCCAGAACAAATTCCAATTCCTATTCCAAAACTGAAAGTGTAACAGCACGTAACTGCCTAACGGGTCAATGTGCAACCCCAGCAGCCTGCGGGGCAAAGACTTACTAACTAGGATCTATACCCCCCTTATATAGCTGGAATATACTGAATGAGAAGTCATTCCTATTCAAGCTCGCTTCAGTGCCAATACTTTCTGACCCCGAAGATGTGTTTCTTGGAAAATAAGAATATCTGGGTTATGCTGCTTAACATATTTAAATATGGACAATATAGAAAATGAAGGGGTAGATAGGTTATAGAGTGGGCAGACTATATCGGCGGGTGGAGAAGTGGAATGGGGGGATGGAGTAGACCAGTGGATAAGGAAATCCATGTGTTGCAAACCAGCATTGAAGATATAGGTACCCACAATATCTCATGTAATCTCATGCCATTTACTAACTGTGTAATAGCTAATCACATGCTGTCCACTAAAGGTATAATGTATAATTCCATGCCATCATCTGAAAGGGCAATGTATAATCCCATGCCATCTACCGAAGGAGAGATGTTTAATCGAATACCGTCATCTGAACATGTAACGTTTAATCCCATGCTGTTTTCTGATCGGGTAATGTATGATCCCATGCCGTCTAATGAACATGTTAGAAACAATCCCAAACCATTGACGGAAAGTGTAAAACTGGAAGGGAACTTAAAATGTCTATTCACAAATGCTAGAAGTCTTGCAACCAAAATGGGCGAACTTGAGGCACTAGTTGTAGAGGAGCTGATTGAGATGGTAGGTATTGCTGAAACATGGCTGGGCTCCACGCATGATTGGGCAGTCAACTTTCAAGCTTTTAATCTATTTAGGAAAGACAGAGCGAACAGGAGGGGAGGAGGAGTGTGTCTGTATGACATGCAGGGGGGTTGTGTGTATTGTATCCTCTTCACTGCTTCTCCTCCTTGCCTGCCAATACACACATCTCTGCCCCTCCTCTTAACTGCCTTTCCTTTGCATGTGCACGACCGGGGGCGGGGAAGAATGCCTTCCCTGCCCAGTAAACCAAAACCGTTGCTTAAGCACATGTAAACCAGCCGTTCTCTAAAACCGTAGCACTTTGCCAATAGAAAACCAAAGGACGTCCCATCCTTAGATTTTTGGTCCCCACATTATCAACTATAATCTTCGTAGTGAGACAACCCCTTTAACATCTGTTGTGGGAAAAATGTTTGAGGGGCTCATAAGGACTAAAATACAGGAGTATGTTGACAAACACAATATTATTAGGGGATTACCAGCATGGATTTACAAAAGGACAGAAGCTGTCCGACCAATTTTATCTGTTTTTATGAAGAGGTGAGTAGAAGTCTGGATAGCGGGGCAGCTGTTGATATTGTGTTTTTAGACTTTGCAAAGGCATTTGACACTGTCCCGCATAAGCATTTATTAGGTAAATTAGAATCCATTGGGTTAGAGATAAGTGTGTAATTGGATTAAAAACTGGCTGTTGGATCGTACTCAGAGAGTGGTGGTAAATGACTCGTACTCCGAGTGGTCCCTGGTTGTGAGTGGTGTGCCGCAGGGCTCAGTATTGGGTCCTCTCTTATTTAATGTATTTATTAACGATTTTAGTGGAAGGGATCAATAGCACGTTTCGATTTTTGCAGATGACACCAAGCTATGCAGGGTAGTGCAATCTATGGAAGATGCTCATAAATTGCAAGCAGACCTGGACACACTGAGTGCTTCGACATCCACTTGGCAAATGAGTTCAATGTGGATAAAGAAAGGGTTCTGCACTGGGTCTAGAAAAAAATCTACAGGCATCATATGTCCTAGGGGGTTGAAAAACTTGGAGAATCACTTGGTGAGAAAGATCTGGGCTGTTCTTGTAGATCTTTAGACTCCTGAACAGAATGCAATGTCATCGCTGACTCTAAGGCAAGTAAGATATGGGTGTTTTAAAAAAGAGGCATGGACTCGCGGGACAGGATTTTAATTCTGCCGCTGTACAAAGAAATTGGTGCGTCCTCACTTAGAATATGCTGTTCATTTTTCTGGGCCCCAGTTTATAGAAGAGATGTAATGGAGCTAGAGAGATGTACAAAGACGAGCAACCGAACTTAAAAGGGGGAAGGGGAGCATCTTGTTATGAGGAGAGGTTAGTAAATTTAACTTATTTAGTCTTGAGAAAAGATGGCTTTGGGGGGACATGATTAATTTTATGAATAATATAAATGGTCCCTACAAAAAGTATGGGGAAAATTTTTTCAAGTGAAGCCCCCTCAAAAGACGGGGGGACATTCCCCTTCGACTAGAGAAAAAAGGATTCAATCCCCAGAGGAGAAGAGGTTCTTCACTGTAAGAATGTGAATCTGTGGAAAAGCCTGCCTGAGGAGCTGGTCACAGCAGGAACTGTAGAGCGTTTTTAAGAAAGGCTTAGATACCTACCTGGAACTAAAGAATATTAATGCGTACGTAGCTATGTAAAATTCTGGATCCTGGCTGATGGAGTCAAAGATAGGGAGCAGATTGGTTCTTGCCTTGTGGGTTCCAGGGTATTAACCAGTGGTTGGGCTGGGCTTAAAGTTCTTGTCTCTTTCCCTCACCCACATTTTCCCCACCCCTGGTTGAACTTGATGGACAAGTGTCTTCTTTCAACCGTACTAACTATGTAACTAAGGCCCGCTTCACCTTACAGTTCATTTCCCGGGTATTTCAAGGAATTGCTTTACAGTCTGTCATACGTGAGATAGATATATATTGGTCAGGCAACATCTGGGACTAGAGACCGACTCAATCAAACCAACAGACATACCAAAAAGTACACCAACTCCATTAGTAACCAGAGAAAACCCTGCCCCCTCCCCAAAATTACCTGAGCTTAAAGACCCATACTTTGAGCAAAAGACCAAGAAACAACCTCCCTCTTCACCCTTTTTGTTAACTTAACCAAAGCAAGTCAAATTTGGGGTCAACAATGATCCAACTCCACCTTCTTACCACTCGAATCGGAAGTAAAGTAGTAACATCATCTACTAAAAGCTCCTTTTAGCAATGTCATCTGGCTCTAAACTAACATTGCATAGAGCAGGGATGTCTATATCTTATACAAAAACTGTAAAATGTAGAATAGAAAATGACATATTGTAAGACATATTCAGCTTCTTTCAGGAGACCTCCGGTCCAGCCACTCGACACCTCTTCTGGCGTGGTAAAAAAATAATGAACAATCTCTATCCTGGACCCGCAGCCTTGTAGGGTATAACATAGCATACTTTATGCCCGCTTCTCGTAGACAGGCCCGAAATGGAGTAAACTGCTTCTGCCTTTTCTGAACTTCAGATGTGAAATCCTGGTAGAAAGAAAGTTTTTGGAATTTTCAAAAATCACTTCACCCTTCTTTAAGGTCGCTGACAAAACAGTATCTCTGTCCCTGTAGTTCAACAGTTTAAGGATAAAAGGTCTAGGAGGAGTCCCAGGGGGCAAGGGCTGGGTTAGGATCCTGTGATCCCTCTCCACCACAAAGTTAGCTGAAAATTCCACTGGGGCCAGGGCCTGCTGTAGCAACTGCTCAATAAACTGCTCAGGTGAGGATCCCTCCGCCCGCTCCGGCAGACCAAAGATGCGTATATTATGTCTACTGCGGTTTTCTGAATACTCAGCCCAGGCTTGATGTTGGAGGGTTCGTATTGGCTCTCCATGAGAGTCTTAGCTATCTTCCACCTCACTGATTCTCCTTTCAGCCTCAGTGGTTCGCTCCCTGATTTTGTCCATATCACATCCTAGATGATTGTGATCCACCTGTTGGTGATCTAACTTAGTTGTTATGGTAGACTGACATATAACGATGGCCGCCATAATTATATTTGTGTCAAAGGTGCCACCTGACACAGATAAAGAGGATGAAGAAGAATCTATATCACTCATATTATAGGTTGTGTTCTTAGAAGTGGATTGTGACACTGAGTTCCGGTTGAGTCCCATTAATTAGGATTAGCATTGCAATAAAAATAATAGACTGATATCGTATGAAGGCCTATCGCAGTTAATCTCCAGACTCGCTGGGCTACCCAACTTGCACCAGTATAATGCTGATGCAAGGAAGATCCCCACAGTCACTCGTGAGGCCCCTCAGACTCCTTAATATCAACAGGGACAAGGACGATACGGCAGAAGCAGCAGAGCATCAACTAAAGGATCTCATGAAAGGAGAACAATAGGCACTGTGTCACTTAGACCAGCGTAGGCTCATAGACACTCCTCAGGTAGACTTGAGATAATTCAGTGCTTTGAAGCGCAATGAGTTATAGGCAGAGCCCCACTATACTGGTATGCTGCAATGCCAGTTCTAGCCAGTAGATGTCCCCACAGTCAATCATGAGGTGTTAATTGAGAGGATTGGAATGAGATATAGTTGGTGCAGAGAATCCGTGAATGTTTGGCAGCCAGTAAATATTTTACAGCGGACACAGGCTGCAATACCGGCCTTGACCAGTAGATGTCTCCACAGTCAATCGTGAGGCCCTAAAGCTCGAGACTCAGATATGCGAACGGGTGTCAAACACAAGGCCCACGGGCCAAATCCGCCCGCGGCCTTGTGTTTTCCGGCCCGCCGCGATCTCCCTGACTCCGCGCGGCTGTGGTAAGTCAGTCAGCAGCTGCACACTAGTACAGGAAGAAGGCAGGAGGGATCGTTTCCCACCTACCTTCTCCCTTTGTAAGTACGGTGCTCGGTGAGCACTGTACATACATACGGCGTCGCAGGGGGCGTGACACATCGCTTTACTCACGCTCCCTGACGTGACGCGACGCTGGGTCTCCTCGTTCGGCAGCCTCTGCCACCGCGGAGATCCCTGGGAGCTGCGTGACAGCGTAAGCGGCATGACGTCACGCTGCTTATACCGTACACCAGGACCGAACCGGGCGGGGCTGCACTGACCCCCAGGGGCGTAGTGTTTATGTTAGAATCATTAGGGGGGCTATCCGGGGCATCTACATGCCTACGGGTGGGGCTATGGGGCATCTACATGGCTACTGGGGGGGCTATGGGGCATCTACATGGCTACTGGGGGGGGCTATGGGGCATCTGCCTGGCTACGGGGGGGGGGGCTATGGGGCATCTGCCTGGCTACTGGGGGGGGGGGGCTATGGGGCATCTGCCTGGCTACTGAGGGAGGGGGGCCTTAGGTGGGCATCTGCCCGGCTACTGGGGGGGGGGGCTAGGGGGCATCTGCCTGGCTACTGGGGGGGGGGCGGCTATGGGACATCTGCCCGGCTACTGGGGGGGGGCGGCGATGGGGAATCTGCCCGGCTACTGGGGGGGGGGGGCGGCTATGGGGCATCTGCCCGGCTACTGGGGGGGGGGGGGCTATGGGGCATCTGCCCGGCTACTGGGGGGGGTGGGACTATGGGGCATCTGCCTGGCTACTTGGGGGGGTGGGGGGCTATGGGGCGTCTGCCCGGCTACTGGGGGGGTGGGGGGGCTATGGGGCGTCTGCCCGGCTACTGGGGGAGGTGAGGGGGGCTATGGGGCGTCTGCCCGGCTACTGGGGGGGTGGTGGGGGGGGCTATGGGGCGTCTGCCCGGCTACTGGGGGGGGTGGCTATGGGGAATCTGCCTGGATACTGGGGGGGCTAGGGGTATCTGCCAGGCTACAGGGGGGGCTATATGGGGCATCTACCAGGCTACAGGGGGGACTATATGGGGCATCTGCCTGGCTACAGGGGACTATGTGGGGCATCTCCCTTGCTACAGGGGGCTATATGGGGCATCTACATGGCTACAAGGGTCATATGTACCTATCTACCTAAAGGGGGCAATATATTGTTCCTGGTTCGCCTCAAAGGACTAATTATAATAGAAATACTGTACAAATGTAACATTTAAGGAAAAGTTCCATTTACACAGTTCTAAAATTATGTCGGCCCTTTAAGGTACGCCGTGAGGCTGATGTGGCCCCCGGTGAAAACGAGTTTGACACTCCTGGGGTAGCACTAGCAGAGAGATCAGCAAACAGTCAGTTGGCTTATACTTGTGAACCAGCAGATGCACCACAGTGGCCAGAAATATGTGTTATGTTATCAGGTGTACATTTACAGGCAGCAACACTGGCCTCAACGCAGAGAAATCCCTACAGTCAATTGTGGGGCTCTAGAGTACAGCAGGCAGATCATTAACAAAGTGGTTCTGGGTTGTTTTAAAATCGCTGCCTTTTCTGCCTGTCAGGATGTAATGAGCGTAGCAGGGCGTGACAATTGGTGCAGGGCACCAGGCATTCAAGATGACTGATGCTGCTGTAATGGCTGTCCTCTCGCAGCCTGTTACTCTCAGCCCCGCAGTACACTGCCAAGGATCTACCCAACCATCCGCCGCTCACCTCAACTGCAGCGCAGATTTCCCCGCCGGTGGAGTCCTTCCGAGATATCCGGAACAGACAGCACAGGAGGACTCCAGATCAGACTCCTCTCCCGCCAGCCACCTCCTTGCTCTTCACCAGCTTCTCCTCTCCTACAGGTAAAGGCTCTGGAACCGCTGACCTGCTGTTGCGATCTAAAAGTTAGGCAGCCATTACATGCACACCACCACGATGCAGCCTCACTAGGCCTCAGTCGTCTCCTCAGGCCCACAGGTCTCCAAACCTGTAAAATCCCGGGAAAAGGGGCAAAATTAGGCAGGGATCCCCATCAGCGATATCTCCCTTGGTGACTGGTGTGTCCAAAGTCACTTTTACCAGCCAGAAGACCAGGATTAAGTCAGGATACAGCAGGAGCTCAGATGAAGCACATCTCTACTCCATGCTGGTCGGGCCATGCCCCCACAATTGGCCTTTCTTAAACCCCATTGAACTCCCTGGGCTTCACCTTACGGGGGTTCATTGCATCTCACTGAATTTGAGATGAGGTGCCTCTCCAAATACTCAGCCTGTATTCTGACTCAAGGGATCTGCAAAATATTTATAATGAGCCTTGCTCCAATTTTTACTTCGGGTTGGACGAGCTGGACTTTATTAACTTGCAAATATTCAAGAAGGGAGCATAGCTACAATTTTTCTTCTCAGTGGGCTGTCGTACTTTGATGTCTCAGCCAATATCTTGCATCAAAACAGAACCCTGACAATTTTCTAAACTTAGTGAATTTCTAGCTTTTATGTTTTTAATATTTCTACTACTGCCACCTTCTGTTTATCATGGGTATAGTTTCTTATTCTCAGGAAATGCTAGACAACTACATATTTGAATCTCCCTAAGTACAGTTGAAACCAGAAGTTTGCATACACTATCAATTCAATTCACTATCAACAAGTCAATGTTTTGGAGTGTCCATCACAATGCCCTGATCTCAATCTTATTGAAAATTTATGGGCAAAGCTGATAAGGCAGGTGTGAGCAAGGCGACCTACAAAACGTGGCTCAGTTGCACCAGTTCTGTCAGGAGGAATAGGACAAAATTCCTACCAACTATTTGAGAAGCTTGTGGAAGGATATCCAAAACATTTGACCCGTCATACAGTTTAAGGGCAATACTGCAAATACGAAGTGTATGTAAACTTTTGACTTTGCAGAAAGTAATAAAATGCCTTAAATTCTCTCTCTCTCTCACTATTCTGGCATTTGGTAAATATAAATAATTTTGGTGATCCTAATTGACCTAAAACAGGTAAGGTTTATTCTGAATTCATGTCAGATAGTGAGGAAAACATGCATGTGTGTCTTTTTATATAGTGTATGTGTAACGGTCAGTGGAAGTGGATCCTCTTGACCACTGCAAGCGATGGTAGAGACACGCCAGGGAGTGGAGTCTAAGTAGGTCCGGTTTTCACCAGAGCCCGCCGCAAAGCGGGATGGACTTGCTGCGGCGGATTGCTACCAGGTCGCTACCCCTGACGTGAATTGCTTGCGGTGGCTGCCGAGGTGTGGCGTGGTGCAGAATCATTAGGCAGGCTCGTAGTCGGGGACAGGCAGAAGGTCAGGACAGGTGGCAATGGTTCGTATTCAGGGACAGGCAGAAGGTCAGGACAGGCAGCTAAGGTTCGTGGTCGAAGGACGGAGGCAGTAGGTACGGTACACAGGATAACGCTAGACTCAATATGGAACGCTTCCTCTCTAGGCACAGGGCACTTTCGATTCGGCAAGGTTACTAGGAAAGGGCATGAGAAATTTGGCCGCAGTACCGCGCGTGCGCCCTAAGGGGTGAACGCGCGCCCGGCCAGTCACAGGAGCGTGCGCCCAGACCGGAACAGGAGCTTGGCGAGGTAAGTGCAGATGGAGAGCTGCCGGCTGCGGGGACAGAGCTGCGGTATCGCCTGCAGCCGCAGCGGGGGTGCGGGTGTGCCCGCGGCCCGCCACGGGGGCCGCGGGGACACCCGTAGCAGTATGTAAACTTCTGGTTTCAACTGTTTGTTTAGTGGGCTATTGTTCGTAATACACTTGTAACCTACATCCTATATCTTATGGTCTTTTATCAACAAACAAAATATAATTTTATCTATGGATTTTTTTTTATCACAGTGACTTTTCCCTCAGAATTTCTCTTTATTTCTCAATCTACAAGATACTGGCAATGACATCTACTCGCAAACAAAAAACTAAAGGCAATCCTCTATGACTTACTGATTCATTGACACACCACCTGCAGAATTTAATACTAACCAAAAGTCGACTAATTTAATAGACAAAAGAACACAAAACTATTTCTTGAAAAACTCTAAGTAGTATAATGTTGTACCGTGTTAGCCATAGAAAGTAGTAGAAGAGTGAAGAAATCAGGCGATACCTTTTAGAGGCTAACTAAGTAATCTTTCGTAGGATCTCCAGCTGTGGGTTGTAGGTGACAACTAGGGGCACTCGTTCTTCATTCTGGGTCTCTTTGTATGTAAGTAGATTGTCTCTGTTGATGGCTGCTGCTGATCCTGTGCTACATATGGACAAAAGACTCAAGGAAATATTCCCAGTCCCCCCTCTCCTTTCCTTTCGGCAACCTTCAAACCTGCAACGTATTATTGTCCGGAGTGCCCTGAAGGCCCCAACTGAAAATGGCACCTCACCCTGCCTGCAAAACAGGTGCAAGACCTGCAGGCACATCCACAATGCTGACAGTGTACCCGCCCCACAGTCATAATAGGTGCACAGAATTAGAGGGACATTTTCCTGCAGGTCTAGCAATGTGGTGTATCTGATTATGTGTGTGCAATGGCCTACCACAGGCCTTTATGTGGGGGAAACAGGGCAGAGACACAGCCAACGCATGAATTCACACAGATTCACCATTAATAGCAACACACTTCTCCAGAGATGACCATTCTATTGAAGATTTGAAGATTGTGGTTTTAATGGGACATTTTAAGACGCAGAGGGAGAGAAAGGAATGGGAATTTAAATTAATGCACAAATTCAAAACTCTAAAGGCGACATGTATGATCGGGAGTTGCGCCTGTTTTCTGGCGAAAACTGCAACTCACCGTTCCGAATCCCAAGTCGAACGCAGGGATGCGATGTTAGGCGCAGCCTTCGCCTAACATGAAGGGGCGTGTAATAGGCGCGGTGTGGGCGTTCTGGGTCGGGACGCAGCTCATTCGAATACTCCGAGGCATGTATGATCGCGGGTCGGAAAAGTGCAGCGCATTGCAGCGCTCGTCAGCTCCGACAGGCAGACCTAGTTGAAGTTGGTTTAAATGAGCCGGAGGAGGCGAAGTGAAGCGAGAACGTAACATGAGAGGAAACATATAGAAGATCGCAAAAGAAATCTCGGCTCTCCGCTCCGTGCGGCATGGAGTATGATTGCAAAAAAATCTTTTATTAGGTGTAAAACATTATCAGAAAAAGCTCAAACCGTCAAAAAAAACCAAAAAACTTGGATCTTGGAAATTGCCGGGAAATACAGTAATTCAAATTCTTTAAGCGCTTCTCATTGGTCGGCAGAAACCAGCCAATCAGAATAGGAGCGATAGTGACCCATTAAAACCTATGGAGAAATATTGACCAATCAAATTCAAAGGCGGGACAGTTCAAAATACAGTAAAAATGCAGAAAAGAGCTGATTGGTTGAGCTAGCGGGGGCTTGGCAATCCTGGCCAATCAGAATAGGAGCAACAGGGACCCATTCTAACCTATGGAGAAGTATTGACCAATCAAATGCAAAGGCAGGACAGTTCAAAATACAGTAAAAATGCAGAAAAGAGCTGATTGGTTGAGCCCAGGCGGCAGATATGAATCCACAAATCATATGTAGTGTGTCTATTTTAAGTGGAGAAAGAAGGGCGCGATAGAAGGGCGCCCTAAAAGTTATTACGAAAATAAAGAAATAAAAATGAATTCAATGAGTTAATTTTTATTTCTTTATTTTCGTTAGCCAATGAACAATATTATGGGTGTAACGAAAATAAAGAAATAAAAATTAATTCATTGATTCATATTTGTTTGTTTATTTTCGTTATCCCCATATTCTTGTTCATTTTATATACACATCGGTAAAACTTAATGAGTGTTATCATTTGATTTCTGCCATGTACAGTTTTATTATAGATTGCATTAGAAAACCCATAAGAGCGTCGCTCACTCTCCCATTGGTCCAAATAACTGCTCCTCTTTTAACTTGGCCAATCACAAACCGAGCTCGCTCTCCATTACTTTTCCCCATAGAACTCTATGAGAAGGTAGCTCAGCCGCTGATTGGCTAAGCTGGACAAGCCCCTCTTCTCCCAACCAATCACAGTACTAGAATATTTCCCATAGACAGTAATAACTTTTAGGGCGCCCTTCTATCGCGCCCTTTCTCCACTCAAAATAGACGCACTACATATGATTGGTGGATTCATATCTGCCGCTTGGGCTCAACCAATCAGCTCTTTTCTGGCTTTTTTACTGTATTTTGAACTGTCCCTCCTTTTCATTTGATTGGTCCATACTTCTCCATAGGTTATAATGGTTCACTGTCGCTCCTATTCTGATTGGCTGGTTTCTGCCGACCAATGAGAAGAGCTTAAAGAATTTGAATTACTGTATTTCCCGGCAATTCTCTATCTCGCAATTCCTGATGTAGCGCCGGTCTCGGCGACAAAAGAGTTGTTCGGGATCTGATTGATTTATGTTTATAGAAGGTTTCAGCTCTTTTTCAGATAATGTTTTACACCTAATAAAAACGATTTATTTACTAATTCTCCATGCCGCACGGCGCTGAGAGCCGAGATTTCATTGCCCCGATCTGGCCATAGACTACAATTGGGCAAAGTAGCTCACGCTCTGATTGGCCGAGATAGCCAAGCCTACGCTAGCTAAACCAATCAGCTCTTTTCTGCCTTTTTACTGTATTTTGAACTGTCCCGCCTTTGAATTTGATTGGTCAATACTTCTCCATAGGTTTTAATGGTTCACTGTCGCTCCTATTCTGATTGGCTGGTTTCTGCCGACCAATGAGAATAGCTTACAGAATTTGAATTACTGTATTTCCCGGCAATTTCCAATATCCAAATTCCTGATGTAGCGCCGTTCTTGATTTTTTGTTATTGATTTTTTTTATCTTTTTTTTTTTTTTTTTTTGTAGGTTTGTGCTCTTTTTCTGATAATGTTTTACACGTAATAAAAGCGATTTTTTGATTCATACTCCATGCCTCACGGACATGTTTAATGATTTTTCGCTCATTTCCAGCCTGTCTCGAATCGGAATATATGTTAGGCGCAGTCCCTTCTGCGCATAAGTCCCGCACTGCGCCTCACACATTGGCGAGGTGTGGTGAACTTTTCACCGCATGTATGAGCGCATCTCCTCGGACGCTGAATATTAGGCGCAGTCCTGCACTGTTCCTAAGTCCCCGCACTGCGCCTCACACACTGGCCGAGGCGCGGTGAACTTTACACGGCATGTATGATCACACTACGTTGGGCGGCGAATGTTAGGCGCAGTCCCGCACTGCGCCTGAGTTCCGCACTGCGCCTCACACACTGGCGAGGCGCGGCGGACTTTACACCGCATGCATGAGCGCACCTCGGGCACCGACATACATGAGGTGCAGCTTTCTCTTGAAATCGGGCGAAAACGTGCGCTCCGACGCGTCGAGCTTCAAAAATGTCGCCCTAAATATCCATGCTAGTTTCATGTCACACTATGTGTGAACCGTGAAGGCCACAAATCACAACCTGAGAGCAAAGCTATAAGAGCAATAATTACTTATCCCTCCTGTCACGCCTCTCAAGTTTCCAGATTGTTTATTTCTTGACTTGTTGTAAATGACTTCTCTGCTTATATTGCATTTTGTTATTTTTAAAGATTCTAAGTTCCTTTGAAGGTCCATGTCTTTTGTGTATAAAAAGTCTGTACATTTTCCGTTTCTTGTATAACATCATGTTTGAAGAAGAGAGCTAGTACTCTCGAAAGCTCACTATCAGATATACTAAGTTAGCCTCTAAAAGGTATTGTCTGATTTCTTCACTCTTCTTGAAAAACTCCAAGCAGAGACATATTCCTTTACTGCATCTAACATTAGTAGCCCAGTCAAGCAAAAAGCTAAATTCTACTTTACTAAATTTACACCTCCATTTAACGGCACAGGAAATTATTTAAAATAAGCTTTGAGTGGAGACATTTTGTTGAATTTTCCCACATCTAAACTAGTGGTGTCCGAATCTTTCTATAAAGATCTGATGCTGGTATTCTGTACCTCCGATCACCAGTTTCATATCAGCACTGAATATACAGCAGCATCTAAAGCCAACTTGGGAGTTAACCATATTGAAAATATAATGAGGGAATTTTCATCCACCGATGACAAACTAGTGCATGCCCACACTCAGTTGAAAATAAAGTTGGAGTTATGCAAGTAACACAAAGCATGTGTCAAAAAATAAATGTAGAGACTTAACGATGGACAGCAAAGCAGACGATAAAAGGCACGGTTGGTGATAAAAGGATTTATTAAGCTCCCATGTGTGCATGGTCACCTGATTGTCCAGTTGCTTGAGGCAGATGCATAGCAACAGCCTCACTTAATCTAGTAAACCGGAGAAGATGAAATGTCTGAATTCCTCCTGGCATACTTAACAGAAAATCAATTTGAAACTTGCCAACTTAGATGACAGAAACCAGAGGAACAACCTTAATTTTATTTCAATTCCGGAATCTGTTCTTTATACTGATCTACCTAACTACTGTGTCTACAACAGTTCATTAAAAAAGTGCTCCCTACGGTCTCAAAAATTACCTCATCATCTACAAAGCATATAGACTTCCTTAACCGAAACCTCTTCCGGATTCTATACCGAGGGATATGATAAAGGCTACGCTTTAACCATGTAAAACAAGAGATAATGCAGGCCTTTAGAAAAGTAATCCAACTACCTGATCCATATCATTAAGTAAGTCTCTCTATCAACTTATCTCAAGCAACTATCTAAGCCGAAAAGCGACTGTAGGAGATGGCTCTACTATTTTTCTAAAGCAGTCGCTTGACCCTAGTACTCTGCCAGTATACTCTAAACCAGTGAATAAATCAAAGCTTTTAAATGATTTTGATTTCTCCTCTGAAGTTAAATATGATAATTTAGAGAAGTTTTTCCTGTAAGACGCTTTGGTTTCATGGTTTTTTGTGTTCTCCTTGCCTGGCAAACTCTATTCACCCGGAGTTTGTGCTGTAAGAACTTCTGCACTGTTAAACTCTTCTTGTTATTGTTTCTATTTGTATTTCCTGCTTCTCTTTTGCTTCAAATTTATGTGTGCTTTGGTGTGCTGTCTGGTATAATGTAACCGGGTACTGGAAACTACTACGCTGGATGGGCGTTACAGAATTCGATCATCTCCATGGCGGTTAATCTTTTATCTATTAATTCTAAGGGCTTTAACAGTCCATTCAAGTGGTTGCTTTATGGAAGGAGGCAAAACTGCTTAACACATATATTGAATGTGTCTAGGAGACACACATTAATAATTTTTCCCCTTACACCTTTGTAACCTGCACTACCCGCATAGGTTCTTTGCAAATGAGGGGAGAAAAAAATTAACTGTAGTCCTAATCACTTTGGTTTTCACCTTAATCCTAGACCCTATGGGGAGGAATGCTTAGTTAATAATGATGTTTATAGTAAACATACATGTACCTAACTCCCATCGATGTCTTTTCTCCACTGCGTTTTTACAAAAGGAAATTTTCCCAGAGCAGACCGATATGATTAGTGATACCTGTCAATTCTACATCCAAAAATAAAGCCTGTGATCTGCAACTTCATAAATAACTATCAAAATATGACCTGTATGATGTGTGGTATTTTTATCACATGTCAAAAAGAGATTACACATTTTATTCTTCGCCACACAAAACATACTTAAGGATTGGCGTTTTTTCATCTGATCCTAAAATGAGGATAATTGGCTTCTACCTCATTGGGGTTTTTTGCCTTCCTCTGGATCAACACTTTAGCACAACAAGCTGAACTGGATGGACGTCTTTTCTTTTTCCGGCCTTAAAAACTATGTAACTATGACCCTGCATTTCTAAAAATAAAAGTTATGGCTCTCAGAATACAGCGATACATAAATATATATATTTTTTTTTAAAGTGCTTCAAAATAAAAAAAAGCTATATAAATTGGGTATCGCCGTAATCGTATCGACCCAGAGAGTAAATCTAACTTGTCACGGATACTGCGTGATGAGCGCTGTTAAAAATAAAAATAAAAAACACTACTAGGATTGCAGTATTTTCTTCACCCTTCCTTCCAAAAAATGGATTTAAAACTGATCAAAAAGTTTTGTCCCCCAAAAAATTATACCAATAAAAACATCAACTCATCCCACAACAAACAAGAACCAACACAGCTCCGTACACCGAAAAATAAAAAAGTTATGGCTCTCAGACTATGGCGATGCAAAAACGTGTTATTTGATTGGTGCACTGATATGCTTTTTAATGCTGCACTATTGCAGTTTGTTAAGCTACGACTAAGGGTGCTGTTAACCAGAAATGTGTCAGACTTTTACCTTCAACAACTTACAATATGAATTAATAAATACCAAGTTTTAAACTTCTAACTGGTGCTGGCTTTTCACCGATGCGGTATCCTAGTCTGGAACCAGATGTGCACCACCGCATTCTCATTAAAGACAGGTGAGCTGGCTATACTATAGTCAAAACAGATTTTTTTTAGGGACCAGTCCAGTTCTGACGTGACTTTGAGGGGGCTGTATATGAGAAACCCCCATATATAACTCCATCTAAGAAACTGCACCCATTACAGTATTCAAAACAGGCTTAGTATGACTCTCTTGAAGTTAAGACGTATCTTACAACAGCTCCTGCAGAATCTTGAAACATTTTGTCTTCTCAGCGTAAATTAAGTGTTTTGAAGCAATCGCTTTCTAGATACTTCGTCAGTGCATCTGCAGAAAGTGCAGCTGGAGTAATTACATATGTTTTGAGCTCCCTTTCTGCTATGTTACTTCTGAGACCTACTACTACTGGGACGAGCGTGTGAACTTCCGCAGGACTATGACACTCCATCTCGAGTGTTGGTGTCATAGTGCCGGTGTGCTTTGCTCTTGGGGTGAGGAAAACTTATCTCCATGCACGGGGATGCATTGGATGGATTTGCTTTGACAAGCTGGTGAGCAAAGCTTGATTGGTGGAGCGTGAGTGCCAGAGGCCTGGCTGCTGCCTACAACACGTGGTGCAGGGAATTGGAGAGGGATGCAAGGCTGTCCAGACTATCTGTGGTCATTCTCCTGGACTGAGTTGGAGGGGAAAAAAGACTGGTGAAAGCAGCAATAACGAAGTGCCACAACAGCAACAACGTCATCTGAGGTACTGCGGAAATGTCTGTTCTGTGCACGCCACATGGCGGGGGAGCCAACAGTGGCGGTTTGTGGGGTGAATGACGGAGCTTTAACTTATTACTAAGACATCTGAAGGTGACACTCTCAGGTGGGAAACAATTTGCTTCACTACCTGAAACTCTCCCACTTTTCAGTTTACTATGTGCAAGTTGTGTTCCTGATATAGTTCATGATTGTGTAGTTTCTCATTCCCATACTGTTTGTCTCTATGGCAGTATAGACCTGGCAAAGGGGTGACTATGGTGTCAGGGTTAGGTTGCTAGCTAGACGTGAGACATTCTGATAGCTAAAATATATAGAAAAAGGGGAAAAAAATTTACTCAAAGAAAAAACCAGAAACATGGCCATACTCACTGCTAGAAAAGCTGAGATGAGACTGAACACAGCACAGAGGCAGCACACGCCCCCATGCTATTAAAGGAAAAATACCCAGGTGCAGCTGATGGGTGGTAACCCATACATCTCTCCACTAGGTGGACAGAAAGCTGCACCTTAAATTGACATCTATTCACATAGCATGCAAAAAAGCCACAGTACCATACGTTGGGAGACTCTACAGATGCAAAAATACCCGTAAGACAGCCGCTCGCACACCTTCCATGCATGAGGGGGGCGGCTGCTGGTATTCTACTTGCATCCAGTCCCCAGTACTGTTGGGCAAAAAAAACTATTTTCACATACTGGAAAAACATCAAATATGAGGTATTGGTTAACATAATGGCCATTATATTGTATGCCTGCAAGCCCCTTCACGGCTCCTCATTTATTGCAGGTCCCTACAATCCCTTAAAATCACAAAAAATACAGAAAAATTGGAAAAAAAATAACTCAAAGAAAAAACCAGAAACAAGGCCATACTCACTGCTAGAAAAGCTGAGATGAGACTGAACACAGCACAGAGGCAGCACACGCCCCCATGCTATTAAAGGAAAAATTCCCAAGGTGCAGCTGTTGGGTGGTAACCCATACATCTCTCCACTAGGTGGACAGAAAGCTGCACCTTAAATTGACATCTATTCACATAGCATGAAAAAAAGCAAAAAAGCCACAGTACCATACGTTGGGAGACTCTACAGATGCAAAAATACCCGTAAGACAGCCGCTCGCACACCTTCCACGCATAAGGGGGGGGCGGCTGCTGGTATTCTACTTGCATCCAGTCTCCAGTACTGTTGGGCAAAAAAACTATTTTCACCTACT
The DNA here is from genome assembly GCA_025379985.1 of Phyllomedusa bahiana. Classification (NCBI taxonomy): domain Eukaryota; kingdom Metazoa; phylum Chordata; class Amphibia; order Anura; family Hylidae; genus Phyllomedusa; species Phyllomedusa bahiana. The sequence continues at coordinate 55,279 of JAODAL010008436.1, read as the reverse complement.
GGACAAACCTCAAATCTGAGGTATTGGTTAACATAAGGGCCATTATATTGTATGACTGCAAGCCCCTTCACGGCTCCTCATTTATTGCAGGTCCCTACAATCCCTTAAAATCACAAAATATACAGAAAATGGGAAAAAAATGTACTCAAAGAAAAAACCAGAAACATGGCCATACTCACTGCTAGAAAAGCTGAGATGAGACTGAACACAGCACAGAGGCAGCACACGCCCCCACGCTATTAAAGGAAAAATACCCAGGTGCAGTTGATGGGTGGTAACCCATATATCTCTCCACTAGGTGGACATCATCTCAGCTTTTCTAGCAGTGAGTATGGCCATGTTTCTGGTTTTTACATTCTGATAGCTGTCAAATTATCTCCAAAAAAAAAGGAATCTCACAAGAGAACAGAGAGAGTGACTATTAATCACTATATTTACTATTTTGCCATAGGCAAACTTAAACTCTATCAGTTCTCAATCTATAAAAACAAAAAACGAAACTTTTATTACGTACTTAACCTCTATAAACACTTTTTTAAAAACCCTGTTTTTCTAACCTCTCTTTTTTTTCCCTTTCGGACTGAAAGGAAAAAAGGTGGGTAAAAAAGTGCCAAGCAGCCTTGATGGATTTTTAAAGAAAAGGCCATTCAAAAATTTGTGGGGAATTCACAAGGAGTGGATGCTGTGAACCAGGACACGACATATCCAGGAATGGGCTAAAGTGTCGCATTGCAGTGTAAGGCACTCGTGCCAATAGACAACGCCAAAAGGTCTTCCCTGGGCCAAAGGGAAAAAAAAAGAACTGGATGTTGCTCGGTGGTCCAGGTGTTGTTTTTTGATGAAGGTACATTTTGCATTTTTTTGGAAAATCAAGGTCCCAGAGTTGGGGGGAAGACACAACCCAAAGTGTTTTGAGGTCTAGTGTGAATTTCCACAATTGGAGAGGGTTTTTTGGGGCCATTTTTATTGTGATGTAATCCAATGTGTTTTATGAAGACCAAAGTCAGTGCAGCGGTCTACCAGGAAATTTTAGACCACTTCATGCTTCCCTCTACCGACTTTTTAAAAATTGGAATTTTTTTTTTTCCAGCAGGACTTGGCATCTGTCCCACTGGCAAAGTCCAATTACCTGGTTTAATAACCACAGATCATTTTTGCTTGATTGGCCAGATAAGGACACCAGACCAATAAGAAAAGTAAAAGCTGGATCAAAGCAACCGGGGCTTCCATAAAACCTGGCAGTGCCACCGGTTGATAGCTTCCTTTGCCCGCCGCATCAATGCAGAAATTCATGCAAAAAGGGAAAAGTCCGACAAAGTATTGAGTGCTTTACTGTAAAAAACTTTTTTTTTGGCCAACATTTCTGTTTTCCCAAAATTTTTTTTACAGTCTGTTTTATAAAAATTGTTTTTGAAATAAAAATTTTTGGGGTTTTCTTGGCTGTACCATAATCTCAAGTTAACATAAATAAACACTTAAAAAAAGTTACTTGTTAGTAATGACTCTATATAATTTGAGTTTCACTTTTTGAATTGAATTACTGGGAGAAAAAAAACAACTTTTGGCTGATATTTGTTACGGTTCCGGACGCGGAAGTGGATCAATGGACACCACAAAACCATGGTGAAAGCCCGCCAGGGAACGGAATCTAAGTAGGTCCGGTTTTCCCCCCAGATCCCCCGCAAAGGGATGGATTGCGCGGCGGGGTCTACCAGGTCGTTACCCTGACGTGACTTTTTGCGGTGGCAGCCGAAGATAGGTGGTGCAAATCGTCAGGAGGCTGTAGTTGGGGTAGGCAGAAGGTCGGGCAGGCAGCTAGGTTCGTGGTCGTGGACAGGCAGACGGTCAGGGGCAGGGGCAGAGATGCGTTGGTCAAGAGACGAAAGCGAGGGTACGGTACACGGTAGATCGGGAAGAGCCCAAGGGGGAAAAGCTTTTCAATGGCGGGGCACTGAAAAACCGCAGGGGGGGCGGGCGGAAGCGCCAGGTAAATAAGGTGCCCGGCAATTACCCAATTACCGGCGCACTCCCCCCTTTTTAAATCTCACAGACCCGGCGCACGCGCCCCTTAGATCACAGGGACCGCGCACCGGACGAGGAGACTCAGGGACACAGGGCGCGGCCGGGTAGACCGACGCGCCGGGGGGCGAGTGCGACCGCCGGCCCCAAACACCCGGGCACGGCGGACTGTGCCGGGGCCCGGGCAGAGCTGCGGCGGCCCCCGCAGGAGAGTCCGGGCGGGGGGGGCGCTCATACCCCCCCCCCCCTTAGCCCCCCCTTTTTCCGGGCCTGGAGGAATCTCTGCAGCAACTAACGGTCCAAGTGTTGTCCTCTGGCTCCCAGATCTCTCTAGGCCCCAAACTCCTTCCGTCGATCAGGAAACCGCCTTCCCCTTGAGGTCTTCATGTCTAGGATTCATTTAAGTGAAATGTTGGCGGCCTCCGCTTCAGAAGATGGAGGTTTGATCCTTGGGGAAAAAGGGTTTGGGCCCACGGGCTTCAACAAGGAGAAATGGAAGGAGTTGGGAATAAGCATTGTGGGTGGGACCCGGGATTTTGTGGGCACCCGGGGTTGTCGAGGAGAAATTAAAATGGTCCTACGTCCGGGCCCCAAATTTGAAAACGAGGGATCTTCAGCCGGATATATTGGCCCGATTCCCAAGACCTTGTCCCCAGGCGAAAACCACTGGGGGGGTTTCTATTTTCCGCCTTGGGACCTTTCTGGTGGGATGCATGCTGCAGAGACTGGGCGCTGTTTCCAAATGGACACCCAATCTTGGGAAAAAAAGTATCCGCTCCCGTCACTTCCATGGTGGAAAAAATGGTAATGGAGGGCGGGGTGCTGGCCATAGCGATGAAAAATGGCGGGGGGTACCAGGGGGGTTTCGTTCCAGGGGTTATAGGAAAACCCCGCCCAAAGAAGCAAGCTGGCCCAGTCATCCTGTCGAGCCGAGACAAAAATGTCGAAAATAGCCCCCCCCCAGGATCTGATTGATTCTCTCCACTTGCCTTTTTCTTGGGTGGTGGGGAAATCGGGCCCCCCTGCAACCGAGAGCAGAGGGCCCCAAAAGGAACCTTGACACAAAATGACCCCCTGACCCAGAAAATGTCTGTGAACCGGGTGGGCGGAAGTGGGGGAGAAAAATTGGCTCCCCCAACTGGGGGGGCCGAGGAGCCCTGGCAAGGGATAAAGTGCGCCATCTTTGAAAAAGGGGTCCGCGACCCCCCCAGAGACCATGTTGCCCGAAGGGGGGAGGCAGATCCTTGACAAAACCCATTGCCACATGAGCCCAAAGGGGCCCTAGGGAAGGGGCGGGCTGGGCAAACCCGCGGGTTTGTGGCGCGGAGTCTTGTTACGAGCAAAAGAACGAAAGGACTTCACGAAACCCTTGATGTCCCTACAATTTGGGACCAGAAAAAACGAGAGATTAGGGGGGAAGGATTTGGTGCCCCTGGGTGACCACCCACAAAGAACTGTCCCCATTTCAAAATTTTTCCCGCGGGCGCGGGCGGACTAATTTTCCCTGGAGGAACCTTTTGCAGTCTACGGGAGCCCCAAGATCAGGCGTTGGGGGGGAATTTTATTGCGGGGGTCCCCATCCCCCCCAAACAACTCGGAGACAGGGGAGAGGATGGCCCCACTTCTTTCCTTGCTGGCCGAAAAATGTATTGGAAATTGAAGCGCGAGAAGAACAGGGACCACCGGGCTTGACATGGGTTGGGGGTTGGGGCCGTTTGGGAAAATTTAAGTTTTTTATGGTCGGAGTAAATGGGTGGGGGTAGCGTGCGCCTTCCAGAGATAACGCCCTCTTCTAGGGCAGCTTGTAGCCAGCAAACCCCCCGGTCCCCGATGGTTTTTTTCTCTCCGCAGGGGGAAAGTTTGGGGAGAAAAGCACAGGTGACCTTTGCCTTTAGGCCCCTTCTGGTAAAAATTGCGCCGCCCCCCGAGGAGGCATCCCCCTCCAGAAAGAATGGCTTTCAAAATCAGGTTGGTCGGACGGGCGCAGGGGCGAAGGCTCCCTTAAAGTTGAACAAATGCCTTTTCGGCCTCTGGGGGGCCACTGCCTTGGGTTGGGGGTTCTTCTTGGTAAGTGCAATGATAGGTGCCCCAAAGGAGAATAATGCGGATAAAATGACGAATTAAATTTGAGAAGCCCAGGAAGCGTTGTATTGCTGTAGGCCCACGGCGGGGGCCCCTTTCAAGACAGCCGACAACCCTTGGGAGGGTCCCTCTGTAACCCGCGGCCGAGATGACTAACCCAAAGGAACGGGAGGTGGGCTGGTGGAAGAACATTTCTCTAATTTATGTAGAGGTGGTTGGCCGTAGCCGCCCAATACCAGGCGGACATGAGAGCGATGGTCTCCACATCGGCAGGAAACCAAATGTCGTCTAGGTAGACCACGACACAATGTTAAAGGAGATCACGAAAATATGTTCACAAATTCTTGGAGACTGTGGGCTTGCACAGACCAGAAGGGCTGACAAAATATTTAAAGTTTTCCATCCCGTGTGTTAAAAGCAGTCTTCCATCATCCCCCTCCGTTGGGATGAGGTTGTAGGCCCCTGCAGGTCAAACTTGGAAAAATTTTTGCCCCACGAAGCCGGGCAAAAAGTTCCGTGATCAGCGGCAAGGGGTAGCGGTTTTTCAAACCGTGATTTTGTTAAGGCCCCCCATAGTCGATACAGGGGCCCTAAAGACCTCTTTCTTCTGCACGAAGAAAAATCCTGCCCCACCGGGGAGGAGGATTTGCGTATAAAGCCCTTCTGCAGGTTTTCCGAATGTAGGTCGAAAGGCCTGGTGTTCCCGGGACCGACAGTGGGGAAACCCTGCCCCTAGGAGGACTGGTTCCCGGCAGAGATCGATGGGGCATCATAGGGGCGAAGAGGGGGGAAGGATCTCGGCCTGCTTTCCGAGAAGACGCCGCAAATCCCCGGGATTCCCCTAGGCAAACCGGCAGAGGCCGGAGGAAGGTTGGGAAGGAACGGGAAAGCAAACCCCCCGGGGGGTGCCACCAGACAAGAGTTCCGCAGTCGGTCCCCCACGCACACCCGCCGTTATCCAATTAAGCGTAGGGGCATGGCGCGCAGCCACGGAAGCCCCAAAAGGATCGCAAGGAGGGGCCCAACGTAGTAGGGGAGATCTTCTCCTTGTGCAGGGCGCCCCCCGTGGAAGTCACCGGCTTTGGGCCCGTACCGGAAGCGTCTCCCAAAAGCCCCCTGTGCGGGGGATTCACCAACGGCTTCTCCCCCGACTAACCCCAGGAAACTGGGGAAAGGGTACAAAGGGCGGCGTGGATAAAGTTCCCCCCGGAACCGGGGTCCGGAAAGCAGGAAAACCCGGAATACAAGACCCCAAATCAGTCCTGATCTCCACCGGCATAGCAGGCGGAGGAGGAAAAGTTCTCCCCCTAGGGATGCCCCCCCGAACATGCCCGGTCGGGGCGTTTCCCCCGGAAGTTGGGGGTGAAGCGGCAGCTCCTCCCAAAAAAATCGGAAGGGCGTAAGAATAGCTTCTGTGACCCGACGGGTAATTCCCCCTCAAATTGGGAATTTTCCACCCCCATGGGTTCCTCCTCAGTTTAGAGGGAAGCGGGCCCGTGGGGGCCTTGGAACACGGGGGCCCCGGCGTGGGAGAAGGCAAAGGGCGTGCCAGGTCCCATCTTGGGGGAGTCTTTTTCCTCTCTGCGAACGCACATCAAACGGGTGGCCCGGTGGATTAATTTTGCTTAAAAAAGGATGGGAAAAACTCTTGCCCCGGCAAGGGGGGTCCTTTATACTGCGGGAAAAGGCCTTTCTTAAAGGGGGCGCGCAGGGGCGGGGTCATTCCGGACATTGATGCCAGGGTGCGAAAAATGTACGGTTTTTCCCCACTAAAGTTTTACCCCTGGGGTGGTTCAAGGTGCCGTTTTTCCCCAGAAAAAGCCGGGCTGGCTCCTCGGACACTGGGAATTCAGGGGAAGGCCGCAGATCCCCAGTCACAGGGGTCGCCCTGTCCCCTTTTGAGGGAGCCCAGACCAGGGCCTTTTCCCAAACAAAGGGGCCACAAAACCCACCTTGGGTTTGACAGGAATTTTTCCCCACCATTAACTCCAATTGTTATGTGCACTGGATGAGGAAAAACCCCGCAATTTGGGCACCGTCAATTTGGCAGGCAGCGCAAACGAGCTTTGGGGCCAAAACGGGGCCAAAGGAAAACGCCGGAGCGGGGCCCCCGGAAGGGGGAGGTTGGTGGCTTAAACGCTGCACCTGGGGTTTTCCGTGTTGCCTGCGGGCCCGTTGCTTAGACTGTGGGTCCCACCGAGAGAGGTCCGCCAACTGGGCACCGGTACCTTGGCGGGGATCCATGGCCGGATCTTACTGTTACGGTTCCGGAGCGGGAATGGGTCCATGACCACCACAAGCGATAGTGTAAGCCACGCCGGAAACGGAAACTAAGTAGGCCCGGGTTTTTTCCCCGAGCCCCCCGCCAAAACGGGGTGGACTTTCTGGGGCGGGAGCTACCAGGTCGTTACCCCTGCGTGATTGCTTGCGGTGGCAGCCCAAGTATAGGTGGTGAAAAAAACGCAGGCAGGTCGTTCGGGGGCAGGCAGAAGGTCAGGGCAGGCAGCTATGGTTCGTGGTCGTGGCAGGCCCGGTCAGGGCAGGCGGCGAGTGCATGGTCAAAAGACGGAAACGAGGGTACGGTACAAAGGGGATCAGGACGAAACAATAGGGGAAAGTTTTCAATAGGCAAGGCACAAAGACCGGCAGGGAGGGGCGGAAAAAGGCCCCGGTGAATAGAGGCAGTGCCCGGCAATTCCCCAATTTCCGGGGCCTCCCCTTTTTAAAACCACAGAGCCGGCCGCCGGGGCCCCCGCGCCTTAGATCACAGGGACGCGCGCCCGGACAGCAGGAGATGCAGGGCACAGGAGCGCGGCCGGGTAGCGACGCGCGGAGGGCGGTGCCCCCGCTGCCCGACACCCGGGCAGCGGGGCACTTTTCCCGGGGCCCGGGGGCGGGCTGGGCGGGCCCGAGGGGGATCGCGGGGCGGGGGTCCAACAATTTCTAATTTATTGAGATGCACCTGTAGGTCATTAATTTTAGTATGCAGGTCCCCCATTTCCTCCTCCATTACTGAGATATGATATTCTGCCTCCCCCCCAAATTTGTTACATTGGTTTTTTTGCTGGGTTTTAAGTACCATAATGTTTTTTGTTAGAATCTCTTGTATGTCTGGAGTAATTTTCTTGGCTACCTTAATAGCTAGTTTTTTTATAATCAATTTTGAGCATTTGCGAACTGCCCTAAGAGTCAAGAAATTTGTCTTCTAGGTGCATACCCTCTTGTCAGACTCACCGCTAACTGTACCCCTTTTTTCTTTTCGGGTTAAAGGAACCAGTGAGATGGAAAGAAATCACACGCGGGAAAAAAGGGGAAAAATAAAAAGTATTTTGGACACCTTAAGCTTTAAAAAAAAAAAAAAAGAAAGAAAGAAAAAGGTCAATATAAAATGGTGATTAATATGTCCTTTCAGCAGCACCCCTGTTATTTTATGGTGATCTCCAACGAAGTAGAACAGCAGTGGTGTAGAAAAATGATCTTGTCCGGTGATATAGTACCAATTAAACTTACCTCTTTCTCCAAATATATAATCAGTTACCCTTTTTAATCCAAAATCAAACATGGAGTGTGGATTGTTATCTACAAACCATAGATAGTCTTGCTAAAAGTATATGTAATAAGGAGCAGATATTTACATTTATGAAAGTATTTTTTCCCCAGATTTATTCTGATGTCCACAAAGCGAAGGCAAAATGCCTGCTTATAAATATATGATTTATAGTCAATGGCTAAGGGGAGTTTATGTGTGTACAATTGGGGCCATGGCGCAAGAGCAAATAGGAAAAAATGGGGAAAAATTAGAGTTTTGGGGGTCGGCGAGAGGGAGGCCGCTTTTGTGACAGACCTGTCGTCTGCTAATAAGGAAAAACTCAAGGAGGCCCAGAGAAGTTACTTTTATGCAGAAACAGATCGTTTTTGGGGACGGAGACAAAAACTGTAGAGCTTTGGACTTTTTGGCAAGAGCTTAAAACCTGATGACAATAGTGGAAAAAATTTGGGGGGTTGGTGGACCCAAGACAATTTTCAAATGTTTGCGGGTTTTTTTACAAAAATTTACTTTCTTTGGGGGTTCTCAGATAAGATATTCTCTTTTTTAAATTCAGTGGACTTGCCCAGACTGACTAATGAGGAGGCTGATGGGTTGGAGGCAGAGTTTTCTGCAGAAGTGTTTGAAAGAGCCATTGGGAGATTAGCAACAAGAACAATTCTAGGCGCAGACAGTTTCCCGACAGAGTGGTACAAGTGGGATGTGGAACAATGGAGAGTGTTTGAGGCCAAGGCAAAGCCAGGCAGACCTCCCAATTAGTGCAGTTTATATAGACCAATCTTGTTATTAAATATAGATACAAAAATTCTTGCCAAATTATTGGCTATGAAGCTAAACTCTGTAGTTTTATCCCTGGTAGGCGTAGAGCAATCTCGTTTCACGCCTGGAAAGACATTATTCTCAGGAGGTTATTTACCAAATTACAAGTGCCCCACGTCCACTCCGGGAAATTATTGCTGCGCTAGCTAATGGGAAAGCATTTGATTCTGTGGAATGTAGATTTATGTGGGCAATTTTATCTCAGATGGAGATTCCCCAAAGTTTTCTAAAGGGCCTTCATTTGCTCTGTTTGTAACCCACAGCTAGGGTTAGAGTCAATGGTTTTATTTCCAATCCTTTTCCTCTGGTAAGCAGCACCACACAGGGATATCCATTCTCACCACTGCTTTTCGCTCACATTATGGGGTCGCTGTCTAGTTTGATAAATATTAATAGTGAAATAGAGGGTGGCGAGTATAACAGAAAAAAATATCCCTATATGATGATATGTTAGTGTATTTGGGGGACCCTGTGAACTCACTTATGCATTTACTGGAGACAGCGGATGTCTTTTCTGCATATTCAGGCGTACGGGTAAATTTATTTATGGTTGACAGTGTTGAACCAGATAAAGTACCCCCCGTCTCTACCCTGCAAATCATTAAACAGTTCAATTACTTGGGTATAGTTGTGCAAAGGGATATCTTTAAGTTTTCCAAACTTAAAGGGGTGTTATCGTTTGAGCTGCTCGTGCTGTTCAGCTAATTTTCCCAGATTGAGTTTGAAATCCAGGGGCGTGTCTCTCCTGTCAGCAGGCGTGTCTCTTCTCCCAGGAGGTGTGTCTCCCCTCACTGAAGAACTGTGACATCATCATTTTGTTTAAAGCAGGGGATGCAGAAGGTTGTCTGGATATAACAGCTCTGTAGCCTCCTGCCTGCTTATGTCTGCAGCCTTGAGGCTCCAAACTCCAGCAAGCACCTGTCATATGTCTTAGTTTACACACAACTGAAAGCCAGCAGCTGTTACTTCTAGTGGTGTTCATCCAAATTGTACTGACAACAGGCAGAGATCTTTACTCAACTACAAATGTCAGCTTCAAGTAAAGATCTCTGCCTGTTGTCAATGACATGTGAGTGAAAACAATGGGGGAGAAGCAAATCCGCTTTGAGAGAAGGCCCTGCTCAGCTTGTCACTAACTTGGGCTGTTGGTACAGTGGTAGAGCAGTGAGCAGTGATAGACTATTGCTTTTACAACAAAGGGGTTTGGAGTTCTAGTCACTCACAGGGTATATTTTTTTTTCCCCCCTAAATTCTACACATATGTAGAGAGACCTCAAATATGTATGTTAATCTCTATAATGATATATATATATACACATACATAGCTCCCCTATATTATGTCTCATCCCCCAGAATATATGCATTGTATCACGTATGTTGGAAGTGCTTGGTGTGACTGCAAGGATAGGACACTATATAGGGGAGCTTTGTGTGTATATATGAATAAAATTATAGATGTCTACACATATATTTTCATATCTTTACATATGTGTACAAATTTTAAAGAAAAAAAAAAAATACTGATGGGGCTTGAACTCCCAACCTCTGTCTTGCAGGGCTGATCACCTAAGCTCTTCACCACACAAGCAGGCGGGGCATGCATTCGATCTGAGGAACAGAACGCCTTCTTTTCCAAGTAACAGCTTAAGGACTGGATCTGTGAGGAGGTTAATCAACCTCTTGGCAAAAGCCCCTTAAACAGCCAGTAATTGCCCAGAACATTGACCCTCAAGCTGGGAGATGTACATAGAGCCAGCAGACCTTGGTTTCACTATCGATTTTAACAGCTCAGAGGGGAGTAAACACAGAGTGTGCAGGCAGCCAATCACAGCGCAGGGGGCGGGGCGTTTCCTGTCTAGGGGCGTATCCCAACAGGCTGAATGAAATGTCAGCCAGCCAGTCACAGTGCAGGGGGCGTGTCTAGGATGCGAGAATCAACCAGGGGGGCGTTCTGACCAGCAACAGCAGAAATAGAAGACAGATTTACAGAGATGCTCATATCTGCTAACAAAAGTGACAGAGGTAATGCAACCCAATTACAAAAGTGCTTATTTTTACTGTCCCCATAATCATGATCTTTGTAACGATAAAACCCCTTTAATATTCAACCAGTGGTACAACAGGTGAGGAGAAAATTAAAAATGTGGGCTACCTTGCCCTTTACCTTGATAGGCAGGATTAAAATTATCAAAATGGTGTTGCTACCTAAGTTTTCATACTTAAATCACTTGGTGCAGCTCTATTCCTAAATCACATTTTCAGCTGATGAATAGACTATTGTCTGCCTTTTTTGGGGGGAGCAATGCTTCTAGGTTAAGTAGAGTCACTCTGAGGCCCCTTATGATAGAGGTGGACTAGCACTACCAGATTTCTATATTAGATTCATCTGTCTTATGCTTCTCAATGTTTTAAATTGGATGAGAATAACCCTGTTGCTGTTTTGGAGTCTGTTCTGGTGGGGTCTTCTTAAGGGTTGACAAATCTAACCTATTGAGAGGGTTAATGCTTTTTAAATTATTATACTTTGTTAATGAATACAACTGTGACGGTTTGGAGGGCCTTTGTGCACCCTGATGTCACCTGTTATCTTTCTATGCTGTATAAAGACAGTATGTTTTTGACCTTTACATATAATGTTGTATCGTGTTAGCCATAGAAAGTAGTAGAAGAGTGAAGAAATCATGTGATACCTTTTAGAGGCTAACTGGGTATATTTGATTGTAAGCTTTTGAGAGTACTAACTCTCTTCTTCAGACATGATGTTATACAAGAAATTGAAAATTCACAGACTTTTATACACAAAAGACATGGACCTTCAAAGGGTCTTAAAATCTTTAAAAATAACAAAATGCAATGTAAGTAGAGAAGTTATTTACAACAGGTTAAGAAATAAACAATCTGGAAACGTGTGGGCCGTGACAGAGGGATCAGTAATTCTTGCTGTTATCTGTTTGCTATCAGGTGGTGATTTGTGACCCTCACAGTTCATACATAGTGTGTCATGAAACTGGCATGAATATTAAGTCCATATTGCAGAGTTTAAAATTTTTGCATTAACTTATATAGCCATTCGTTTCTCTCAACATTCCCCACAAAGATGGAGTTGCAGCATGTTGGAGAAACAAAACCTCCCAACAAAAGCAGTCGCACAGCTTATACAATTCATCCTTAGCCACAACTATTTTACTTTTGGAGAGGACCTTTATCTACAGCAAATGGTAACTTCAATGGGGTCCAGATGTGCACCCCAGAATGCAAATCTCTTTATGGCAGAACTGGAAAGAGCATATTTATCAACATGCACCACCAAACTTATGATTTACCTTCGTTATATGGACTGATGGTGAGGAGGCCCTACTTCAATTCCATAATGACTTCAATGACTTTCACCCTATCATGAACAGTAAACTTGGCTATTCAGAGAGCAAAATTCACTTTCTGGATTCCACAAGATACATTAATTCCTTAACAACCACCCGCCGACGTTAGACGTCGGCTGGGGCGGGTCGTTCGTCTGCAGCGACGTCTTTAGACATCGCTGCAGACACCGGAGTTTGCGGCGCCCGGGTGCCGCAGCTGCGCTGAGATCGGGTCTGTACTACACAGCCCTGATCCCAGAGCGTCCCCTGCAAGCACCGCGGAGCAGAGGAAACCTCCGCAACCCGGTGCTTTAACTCTTTGATTGCGGTGGTGCGTTAAGTGTCCTTAAAAATTATTTCAGGGACTTGGCCAAAAGCTCAAGGCAAGGACCTCCAAGGTAATATTTTCAGGAATATTACCTGTTCCACGGGCCACACCAGAGAGGCAGCGGGAGATTAGAGAGGTGAATAAGTGGCTCAAAAATTGGTGTAGGAAAGAGGGATTTGGGATTTTGGAGAACTGGGCTGACTTGGCTACAGACTCTATGCTAGGGATGGGCTGCACCTAAATGGGGAGGGTGCAGCTGTATTGGGGGACAAAATGGCTAGGAAGCTGGAGGAATATTTAAACTAGGGACTGGGGGGGAGGGAAACTACACATATAGCATGCAAGATAGTGAAGATAGAGAGCTAGGAATTGGGAATAAAACGGAGTGAAGGGACGGGGTGTAGCAATAATTAAAAAGATCAGGGAGAAAGGAATAAAAACAGAAAAATCTCTAAATTGCATGCTGACCAATGCCAGGAGTCTGACCCAAAATAAATGAACTAGAATTACTAATAGCTGAAGAAAAATATGACATATGGGGATAATGGAGACATGGCTAGATGAGAGCTACGACTGGGCGGTTAACTTACAGGGTTACTGTCTATTTAGAAGGGATCGTAAAGACCGGAAGTGGGAGGTGCCTGTCTCTATGTAAAATCCTGTCTGAAGCCAACACTGCGGGAAGATATAGGTACAGGTAATAAACATGTGGAATCATTATGGGTAAATATACATAGGGGTGACAACAATAATATAATACTAATAGGGGTCTGCTATAGGCCCCCAAATATAACAGAACCCAAAGAAGATGTACTCCTCGGGCAAATAGATGAGGCGGCTAATCAGAATGAGGTTGTTATTATGGGCGACTTTAACTATCCAGACATCAATTGGGAATCTGATAAAGGAAACAGGTTTTTGTCAATAACTAATGATAATTACCTTTGCCAAATGGTGCAGGAGCCGACTAGAGAAAAGGCCCTTCTAGACTTAATATTGACTAATAGACCTGACAGAGTAACAAAGGTTCAGGTTGAGGGGCACCTAGGAAATAGTGACCATAATATAATATATTTCCGTTTATCCTTCAATAGAGTTTTTTGTCAAGGAGCTACAAAAACACAGACTTTTAGGTAGGCTAATTTTATTCTGCTTAGGGAGGCCCTAAACCGTATTGACTGGGACAATGTGTTTAAATATGTCAGAACAAATAATAAATGGGATATTTTTGAAAACATCCTAGGCTACCACTGTGAGAGGTACATACCTTATGGTAATAAAATAATTAGAAACAGGAAAAACCCAATGTGGATCAACAGGGATGTAAAAGAGGCAATAAATAACAAAAAGAAAGCATTTCACCTACTAAAACAGGAGGGTAGTGAAGAGGCGCTAAGAAGCTATAAGGAAAAAAATAAAGTGTGTAAAAAGATAAAGGAAGCAAAGCTGGAGACGGAAAGACGTATCGCCATAGAAAGTAAAACTAACCCCAAAATATTTTTTAACTATATAAATAGTAAAAAGATTAAAACAGAAAATGTTGGCCCTTTGAAAAATACTGAGGGAGAGACAGTAGAGGGCGATGAGAAAAAAGCAAACCTATTAAACACTTTTTTCTCCACTGTATTTACCGAGGAGGATGAGCTTCCTGTTGAACAGAGGGATGAGGTAAACTCCAACTTAAAAGTTTCTTGTCTTACCCAAGAAGAAGTGCAGCTCCGTCTTAAGAAGATTAAAATAGACAAATCCCCAGGTCCAGATGGCATACACCCACGTGTCCTAAGGGAGTTAAGTGATGTCATAGATAGGCCCCTATTCTTAATATTTATGGACTGTCTAATAACGGGGTATGTCCCAAAGGATTGGCGCATAGCAAATGTGGTGCCAATATTCAAAAAGGGGTCAATAAATGATCCTGGGATCTATAGACCGGTAAATTTAACCTCTGTTGTAGGTAAAATGTTTGAAGGTTTTTTCAGAGATGCTATCCTGCAGTATCTCACTGAAAATAAATGTATAATGCCGTTCCAGCATGGTTTATGAAGGATCGGTCCTGTCAGACTAATCTCATCAGCTTCTATGAGGAAGTCAGTGCTAGACTGGATCGGGGTGATGCATTGGATGTCATATATCTAGATTATTGTAAAGCATTTGATACTGTGCCACATAAAAGATTGGTAAATAAAATGAGTGTCACAGGGCTCGGCGCCGCGGCTCTGGCAACTCACACGACAGGCCCTGTTACGGGCTTCGGCTCGCACCAAACTTCAGGCTGACAGGTATCGTAGGTCCCCGCCCCTATTTGAGCCGGGCGATAGGGTTTGGTTATCCACCAAGTACATCCGCTTCAAAGTGCCCAGTTACAAGTTGGGCCCCAAATACTTGGGCCCTTTTGTGGTACTTCGGCGACTGAACCCAGTATCCTACAAGCTCCGCTTGCCCCCGACCCTACGTATCCCGAACGCCTTCCACGTGTCCCTCCTCAAGCCGGTGGTGCTGAACCGCTTCTCCCGTAGATCTGTCTCGCCTTCTCCTGTCGCTAATACAGATAACATCTTTGAGGTCAAGGAGGTGTTGGCGGAGAAGACAGTGAGGGGGAAGCGGTTCTTCCTTATTGACTGGAAGGGCTTCGGTCCGGAGGAGCGTTCGTGGGAACCAGAGGGCAACCTGTCCCCTGACCTCCTCTCTAAATTCCAAAAGAAGAGGGGGAGACCTAAAGGGGGGGGGGGGGGTACTGTCACAGGACTGTCCTTCTGCTCCTGCCTAGGAAACCCCGTACTCACCAGTCCCCGCTCCTGAGTCTGGCTCCGACGGCCGCCGCGCGCGTACCCGCTGCTCAGGGCGCGCGCGTGCGACGGCTGGTCGGGATTTATAGGCATAGCGCGCCGGTAATTGGCCATCGCTGGCCGCTGACCCGATTTATTGTGCATGCCTCCTACACTTACTGCCAGTTCATTGGTGTGTGTTTGGAGTGCCTAGTCTGTATTCAGATTTCCGTCTTGTCTACCCGTGTACCAGTCCGCCTGCCTATGTGTCCTGACCTTGCCTGCTTGCCGCCTGCCCTGACCTTCTGCCTGTCTCTGACCACGAACCTCTGCCGCCCATCCAGACCTCCTGCCTGTCCCCGACTACGTCTCCGGATCCGTATTCTGTACCACGCATTACCCCGGCCGCCGCTGCAAGCAAGTCACGTCAGGGGTAGTGACCTGGTAGCCTCACGCCGCAGCAAGTCCATCCCGCTTTGCGGCAGACTCTGGTGAACACCGGGGGCTACTTAGACTCCACTCCCTGGCGTGGCTTAACTATCATCGCTTGCGGTGGTCCAGCGAATCCACCTCTGCATTACAGTACGAACTGGCCATGGATTCCACTAGGGTACCTCTGCCCGACCTCCGGGATGTCACGAAGGCAGTCGCCAACGTATTGACCAGCCAACGTATCGACCAGCTAGCGGCCATGATGCAGAACCTTGCGGCCCGTCTACCTCCACCGGCTGCCGCCGCCGCACCTGCATCCGTTGCTCAGGCGTCCATTGCTCTACCTGCTCCGGCTTTGGGACCCTCTCTGCATCTGTCACTCCCCTCACGTTACAATAGAGACCCCAAGAAATGCCGTGGGTTCATCAGCCAGTGCTCCATCAATTCCCTACAGAGCGTGCCAAGTTGGCTTTCATAATCAGCCTCTTGTCTGGAGAAGCCTTGGCTTGGGCCACGCCACTATGGGATCGAGGGGATCCTCTGACAGCTGACCTCCAAACCTTCCTCCGGGGGTTCCACACGGTCTTTGAGGAACCAGGCCGTACTTCTTCGGCCGCCGCAGCACTGCTGCGGCTGCGTCAGGGCGACACCACGGTCTGTCAGTAATCAGTGCAGTTTCGCACTCTCGATTCGGAGCTGAACTGGAATAACGAAGCTTTGGTGGCGACGTTCTGGCAAGGTCTCTCGGGACGAATCAAGGATGAGCTCGCCGCTCGGGATATGCCAGCTGCTCTGGATGACTTAATCCACTTAGCCACCCGAATCGATATTCGGTTCGCCGAAAGGCAACAAGAGCTCTGCCTTCAACGGGAGGTCGTCCGTCCACGCCGTTTACCCCGCTTGGCTCCCACTTTCCAGCGGTCACCTCTTCCTCCTCCGATGGTTTCCAAGGAAGAACCTATGCAGGTTGAGAGAGCCCACCTGTCCCAGGAGGAACGTTCACAGCGTCGTCAGAAGCAGCTGTGTTTCTATTGTGGCAGTTCTGGCCATTTTATTGGGGACTGTCCGGTGCGCCCGGGAAACTTCCGCACCTAGGGCTCGTAGGAGAGGCAACCCTAGGTGTCGAAGCGGCCTCTCCCCGTCTGACCATGCCCGTATGTATTGGTATTTCACCGAACAGCATCTTTCAGGCCACCGCCTTTATTGATTCAGGATCTGCAGGAAATTTCATAAGCCACGAACGTGTGACCAGGTTTCGTCTCCCAGTGGTTCCGTTGCAGAAGCCTATGTTCGTCTCGACGGTCAGTGGCGAATGCCTTAAGGACGCGATCCGCTTCCGCACTGCTCCCCTCACTTTGCAGATTGGGGCTCTTCACAAGGAGACTTTGCAACTTCTCGTCCTGCCTCGATCCTCGTCTGAAATCCTTCTGGGCCTCCCGTGGTTGCAGATCCATACCCCGACCTTGGATTGGAGCACAGGTGAAGTCATGCGTTGGGGTTCCGCGTGTCTCTCGCGTTACCTGTCGAAGCCGCAACCTGCTTCTCGGGTCGCCTCCCTGAAATCTACCAAGCCTTCACCAGGCCTACCTACGCCATACTGGGACTTGGCTGACGTCTTTTCGGAATGACAGGCCGAAACTCTTCCTCTACACCGGCCTTATGATTGTCCCATAGATCTACAACCTGGCTGTTCTCCTCCCCGGGGCTGGGTCTATCCTCTCTCCGTCCCGGAGACTAAGGCTATGTCAGAGTACATCATTGAGAACCTCCGTAAAGGCTTCATCCGTAAGTCCTCGTCTCCAGCAGGAGCTGGCTTCTTTTTCGTGGAGAAAAAAGACGGGTCTCTCCGGCCCTGCATCGACTATCGGGGCTTAAATAAAATTACGGTAAAAAAACGCTACCCTCTGCCCTTGATCTCAGAACTTTTCGACCGCCTGCGTGGCGCGAAAATCTTTTCCAAGCTGGATCTACGCTGTGCTTATAACTTAATTTGCATTCGAGAAGGTGATGAGTGGAAGACGGCGTTTAATACGCGGGATGGCCACTTCGAGTTTTTGGTTATGCCATTCGGTCTCTGCAACGCCCCTGCTGTGTTTCAGAACTTTGTCAACGAGATCTTCCGGGACCTACTCTACGTCTGTGTTATTGTTTACTTGGACGATAGTCTAATTTTTTCTCCTGATCTTGAAACTCATCGCCACCACGTCATAGTTACATAGTTTGTCAGGCCGAAAAAAGACATACGTCCATCCAGTTCAGCCAATTTATTAAAGTGTTGCTAAAGTGTTAAAGTGTTGAAGTGTCGGGCGACTCCGCACCCATCAGCTCTTTGCCAAATCGGAGAAGTGTCTCTTTGAACGTACCAGCTTACCCTTCTTAGGGTACATCGTCTTTTGATAAGGTCTCCGGATGGATCCTTCAAAAGCTACGCCAGTGTTACTAGTGGCACAGCCAGTGGGCCTTCGGCCATTCAACATTTTTGGGATTCCCATTATTATAGAAATTTATCCCACTTCTCTACGCTTGTGGCCCCCCTGGTGGCTCTTGCCCCCCAATAAGAGTTATGTGCGTCCTGCCTTGCGGCCTAGAATCCTGAACTGGGGACATTCTTCCCGAACAGCTGGACATCCAGGAGTCCATCGGTCTCTACAGCTGGTCTCCCGTTATTACTGGTGGCCCACCCTCGCTCAAGATGTCAGGGACTTTGTTCTGGCCTGCACCTCCTGTGCCCGTAATAAGGTCCCTCGTCTCAAACCCACGGGCCTTCTTCAGCCTCTCCCTGTGCCGGAAAAACCCTGGACCCATGTCGCCATGGACTTTGTTACAGATCTCCCGCCCTCATCTGGAAACACGGTCATCTGGGTGGTGACCGATCGTTTCTCCAAAATGGCTCATTTTATCCCTCTGCCTGGGTTACCCTCTGCCCCCCAGCTGGCCCAACATTTTTTCTGTCATGTTTTCCGATTGCACAGTCTCCCTTTGCATATTGTCTCTGACAGGGGAGTCCACTTTATTGCTAGATTTTGGCGGGCTCTGTGCTGTCAGTTGCAGGTTCAGCTAGATTTTTCATCTGCATACCACCCTCAAACTAACGGGCAGGTACAGCGGGTTAACCAGGTGTTGGGTACCTACTTGCGGCATTTTGTGTCCGCTCGTCATGATAACTGGTCCGATCTTCTCCCCTGGGCAGAGTTTTCCTATAACTCTTTAGATTCGGAATCCGCTGGGGCCTCCCCCTTTTTTGTCGTCTTTGGGTTACATCCCCGCCCACCTCTCCCCCTAGCTACCTCGTCTCTTGTCCCTGCCGTGGATGCCCAAGTAAAGGACATCAAGGCTCTCTGGCAACTCACACGACAGGCCCTGCTACGGGCTTCTGCTCGCACCAAACTTCAGGCTGACAGGTATCGTAGGTCCCCGCCCCTATTTGAGCCGGGCGATAGGGTTTGGTTATCCACCAAGTACATCCGCTTCAAAGTGCCCAGTTACAAGTTGGGCCCCAAATACTTTTGTGGTACTTGTGGTACTTCCGCGACTGAAGCCAGTATCCTACAAGCTCCGCTTGCCCCCGACCCTACGTATCCCGAACGCCTTTCACGTGTCCCTCCTCAAGCCGGTGGTGCTGAACCGCTTCTCCCGTAGATCTGTCTCGCCTTCTCCTGTCGCTAATACAGATAACATCTTTGAGGTCAAGGAGGTGTTGGCGGAGAAGACGGTGAGGGGGAAGCGGTTCTTCCTTATTGACTGGAAGGGCTTCGGTCCGGAGGAGCGTTTGTGGGAACCAGAGGCCATCCTGTCCCCCGACCTCCTCTCTAAATTCCAAAAGAGGGGGAGACCTAAGGGGGTACTGTCACAGGGATCGGCGCCGCAGCCGTCCCCCTGCGCTTACGGGGTCCGGTGCGGGTGCCGCGGCTGCCCGCAGCCCTTGTCCTTCTGCTCCTGCCCAGGAAACCCCGTACTCACCAGTCCCCGCTCCTGTGTCTGGCTCCGACGGCCGCCGCTCGCGTACCCGCTGCTTAGGGCGCGCGCGCGACGGCTGGTCGGGATTTAAAGGGATAGCGCGCCGGTAATTGGCCATCGCTGGCCGCTGACCCTATTTATTGTGCACGCCTCCTACACTCACTGCCAGTTCGTTGGTGTGTGTTTGGAGTGCCTAGTCTGTATTCAGAAGTCCGTCTTGTCTACCCGTGTACCAGTCCGCCTGCCTACGTTTCCTGACCTTGCCTGCTTGCCGCCTGCCCTGACCTTCTGCCTGTCTCTGACCACGAACCTCTGCTACCTGTCCTGACCTCCTGCCTGTCCCAGACTACGTCTCCGGATCCGGATTTTGTACCACGCATTACCCCGGCTGCCGCCGCAAGCAAGTCACGTCAGGGGTAGCGACCTGGTAGCCTCATGCCGCAGCAAGTCCATCCCGCTTTGCGGCGGGCTCTGGTGAACACCGGGGGCTACTTAGACTCCGCTCTCTGGCGTAGCTTAACTATCATCGCTTGCAGTGGTCCAGCGACTCCACCTCTGCATTACAATGAGAATGCTTGGACTGGGGGAAAATGTGTGCAAGTGGGTAAACTGGCTCACTGATAGAAAACAAAGGGTGATAATTAATGGTGCATACTCAGACTGGATCTCTGTTACTAGTGGGGTACCACAGGGCTCAGTATTGGGCCCTATCCTCTTTAACATTTTCATTAATGATCTTACACAGGGATTACACAGTAGAATATCGATCTTTGCAGACGATACTAAGTTCTGTAAAGTAATCAACACAATAGAGGATAATGTGTTATTACAAAGGGATCTGGATAAGTTGGAGGCCTGGGCAGAGAAATGGCAGATGAGGTTTAATACAGATAAATGCAAGGTTATACACATGGGGAGGAAAAATACATTACATGACTGCATGTTAAATGGAAAAAGGCTGGGTAAAAGTGACATGGAGAAAGACTTGTCTAACCCAAGAAGAAGTTCAGCTCTGTCTTAAGAAGATTAAAATAGACAAATCACCAGACCCTGTTGGTATACACTCGCGTGTCCTAAGGGAGTTAAGTAATGTCATAGATAGGCCCCTATTCTTAATATTTATGGACTGTCAAATAACAGGATATGTCCTAAAGGATTGGAGCATAGCAAATGTGGTGCCAATATTCAAAAAGGGGTCAAAAAGTGATCCTGGAAACTATAGGCCGGTAAGTTTAACCTCTGTTGTGGGTAAAATGTTTGAAGGTTTTCTAAGAGATGCTATCCAGGAGTATCTCACTGAAAATAAATGTACGATGCCATTCCAACATGGGTTTATGAAGGATCGGTCTTGTGAAACTAATCTCATCAGCTTCTATGAGGAAGTTAGTTCTGGACTGGATGGGAGTGAGGCATTGAAGCTTTGTAAAGTAATCAACACAATAGAGGATAATGGGATCTGGATAAGTTGGAGGCCTGGGTAGAGAAATGGCAGATGAGTTTTAACACCGATAAATGCAAGGTTATGCACATGAGGAGGAAAAATCCATTACATGATTATATGTTAAATGGAAAAACGCTGGGTGATCGTGACATGGAGAAGGGCTTGGGATCCTGGTGGACAGTAAACTTAATTGTAGCAGCCAGTGTCAGGTAGCAGCTGCCAAGGCAAATAGGATTATGGGGTGTATTAAAAAGGGCATAGATGCACATGATGAGAACATTATTCTCCCATTATAAAAGTCACTGGTCAGACCACACATGAAATATTGTGTACAGTTTTGGGCACCAGTGCACAGGAAAGACATTGTAGAGCTTGAACAGGTTCAAAGGCGAGCAACACAAATTTATAAAAGGACTGGGTGGACTGCAATACCCAGAAAGATTAGCAAGATTAGGGTTATTTAGTTTAAAGAAAAGACCGCTTCAGAGGGACATAGTAAATATGTTTAAATCTATTGAAGGTCAATATAGAGATCTCTCTCATGATTTATTTATACCCAGGGCTGTAACTAGAACAAGGGGGCATCCTCTACGTCTTGAGGAACGAAAGTTTATACATAAACATAGAAAGGGATTCTTTACTGTTAGAGCAGTGAGACTATGGAATTCTCTGCCAGAGGAACTTCTCATGGTGAATTCAATAACAGAGTTCAAAAAGGGTTTGGATGCATTTCTGGAGCGTAATAATATAACAAGTTATAGTGTCTAGGATTCTGGAGAGGGGTCATTGATCCAGGGATTTTTTCGATTGCCAGATTGGAGTCGGGAAGGAATTTTTCCCTAAAATGAGGACAACTGGCTTCTACCTCATTGGGGTTTTTTCCCTTCATCTGGATCAACATTTAAGCAATATAGGCTTAACTGGATGGACGTCTTGTCTTTTTTCAGCCTTACAAACTATGTAACTATGTAATTGATTAAACTGTTTCGACTATATTATAGGGCCAGAGGGATATTCCATCTTTGCTTGATGATGCACTTGCTGACTTAAAATCTTTATGGATGTCAATGGTTCTTAGTGCTAGAGACCAACTTGTTTGGGTTAAGTGGCTGCATAGATTCTATTTTACACCATTTAGACTGAAGCAGATGCGCTACCTGTCCTCTGCCAGTTATACTAGGTGTGGCACAGGTACATTACACCACATTGTGTGGAACTGTCCAGTGATAAAACATTATTAAGGTGAGATTCAAAATTTCCTGTCTCTAAACTGGGTCTTCTGAACATTTGCCAACCTGGTATTTGCCTCTTTGGTCCAGTAGAGGAACTTGTTCCCAGTAAATCTGAACGTATCTTATATCAGTTACTGTTATTCTATGCTAGGAAAAATATTCTCTTAAACTGGAAACCTCCAAAGATTCCTTCCTTTGAACAATGGAAGTAGTTGGTCAGTACAGATCTTCCTTAGTACAAACTGACATATACAGCTATGTGTGTCCCTAAACCTTTCTCTATGGTATGGAGCAATTGGATTCTTGCGCAGGGAGTCTGATAGACTAGTGTGGTGAAGTGGCAAACCAGGGACCAACAGTGTGAATGAGTTGTATGTTTGGATTCAGGATTGGGTTTCCTTCAAAGGAGTTCTGGATCTCCTGTTATCTGCTTCTTCTGATGATGGGGAATGTGAATAATGAACACTATTCTTGTCATGCAATATTGTTCTTCCTCTAGCCTTTATTTACTATTTTGCCATAGGCAAACTTAAACTCTATCAGTTCTCAATCTATAAAGCACTAAAACTTCACTTTTATTATGTATAACACTTAACCTCGATGCAAACTATTTAAAAACCTGATTTCTAACCTCTCAATTTGTCCCTTTCTAATTGTGAAGGAATAACTCCTTTTCTATTATCAAGTCTGGTGGAACACCACCTATTAACAGGGGAACCCTATATATATAATGATTTACTAACTCCAAAAAGGAATCCAAAACATCTTACTTGTGCAGTCATCCCTAATCTAATGGACAACCCAGATGCTTTCTGAAAGTATCCAGGCCATCTGGTGATGTAACCATGCCCACAATGCATAGTGGTCATGGTGTTTGACAGTTACCATGGCAACTAGTACACAGCAACAATGCTGTGTACTGGTCTAACATTGCAACAGCAATCTGAATATTGCTGTTACAAATCACGTATGGGGAAAAGTGAAAAAAAAAATGTGAAAGAGTAAAAAAAAATAAAACACTAACACAAAAAATAAAATAAAAAACACGTACATCGCCCTTTTCCCCTTTACAAACGGCAATCGCTCCAAAAAAGATAAAAAATAAATA
Organism: Phyllomedusa bahiana; assembly: GCA_025379985.1. Lineage (NCBI taxonomy): Eukaryota > Metazoa > Chordata > Amphibia > Anura > Hylidae > Phyllomedusa > Phyllomedusa bahiana. The sequence goes on along the minus strand of JAODAL010008436.1, from coordinate 32,190 downwards.
ACGTACCCATAGTGCCGCGTGCGTAACGACCCAACCTATAAATCTGTCACTTTAATTAACCCATACGGTGAATGCCGTAACAAAAAAAAAACAGTCACAGAATTGCGATTTTTGTTCATCCTGCAGCACATAAAATGGAATAGAAAGCGATCAAAAGCTCATATAAATGCCAAAGTTATACCAATTAAAACGTCAGTTCATCCCGCAAAAAAAAACGTCATTACACAGCTCTGTATACGGAGAAATAACAAAGTTATGAATAGAGCGATGCATAAATATTGTTTTACACAATAAAACACTTCTTTTAAGTGCTTCAGAATAAACAAAACTATATAAATTGGGTATCGCCGTAATCGTATCGACCAGAGAGTAAATCTAACTTGTCATGGATACTGCATGGTGAGCGGTGTTAAAAATAAAAAACACTACTAGGATTGCAGTATTTTCTTCACCCTGCCTTCCAAAAAATGGATTTAAAACTGATCAAAAAGTCATGTCCCCCCAAAAATTATACCAATTAAAACATCAACTCATCCTGCAAAAAACAAGCCCCTACTCATCTCCGTACACCGAAAAATAAAAAAAGTTATTACTGTCAGACTGTGGCGATGCAAAAACGTGTTTTCCTTTTTGAATAAAATAGTTTTTATTGTGTAAAAGCAGTAAAACATAAAAAAAATACAAATTTGGTATCACTGTAATCAGATCGACCCGCTGAGTAAAACTAGCATGTCGTTTATACCGCACTTTGACCGCTGTAAAAAATTAAAAACACTACCAGGAATGTTGTATTTTGTTCAAAAAGCCTCACAAAAACCTTAATAAAAAGTAATCAAAGCGTCATATGCACCCCATAATGGTACTAATAAAAACGTCAACTCATCCCGCAAAAAACAAGCCCATAATCCGCTCCGATACAGAAAAATTAAAAAGTTTTGGCTATCAGAATAGGACAACATAAAAAACTAAATTTTTTATAGACCTATTTCTATTGTGTAAAAGTAATAAAACATAAAAAACTATATAACATTTATATCATTGCAATCGTACCGACCTGCAAAGTAAAGTTATCCACTCATTTACACTGCACAGCGAACACTGTAAAATTGAAGCCCAAAAAACAATAGCGGAACTGCGTTTTCCCCCCATTTTCATGGCCCAATGCTAAAAAAAACTATGGAACACCTGTGCGCCCAAAATGCACAGTACACCCCTAGATGAGATCCTTGAGAGGTATTGAATTCAAAATAGGGTGACTTCTGGAAGATTTCACCTGTTCTGGTTCTTCGGGGCTTTGGAAATGCGACATGATCCCACCAAAATCTGCATTCCAAAAGCCAAATAGCACTCCCTCCCTTATACATCCTGACATGTGCCCAAACAGCAGTTTACAACCACATGTAGGGTATTGCCGAACTTGGAAGAATTGGGGGACAAAATTTTGGGTGCTTTTTTTCCAGGATTCCTTGTAAAAATTAAACATTTTCAGCTAAAATTGCAGATTGTTGGAAAAAATACATTTTTCATTTTCACAGCCTAACGCAAAAAAAATTTGTGAAACACCTGTGGGGTCGATATACTCACTACACCCCTGGATATATTCCTTAAGGGGTGTAGTTTCCAATATGGGGTCTTTTTAGGGGTGTTTATTACGTTTTAACACCTTAAGGCATCTGCAAACATGAAATGGCGCCTAAATAAAATCGTAATGAAAAGTCCGGTAGGTGCTCCTCCTATGCTAGGGCTTGTGGTTGAGCCAAAGAGCGCACTAGGGCCACATGTGGGATATCTCTGAACACAGCAGAATCTGGGGAATCAATATCAAGTTGCATTTCCCTGATCACATCTACAGTGTTCTTTTGAATAATGTATAAAAATTTAAAATCTGCAAAAATAAGTGAAATTTCAAAATTTCACCTCCACTTTGCTTTAATTCCTGTGAAACATCTAATGGGTTAATAAACTTCCTAAATGCTGTTTTGAATACTTTAAAGGGTCTAGTTTCTTAGATGAAGTCCTTTATGGGGGTACCTAACATACAGGCCAATCAAAGTCACGTTACAACTGGACTGGTCCCTAAAAAAATGTATATTGCAAATTTTCTTGAAAATGTGAAAATTACTACTAAATTTCTAAGCCCCCTAATGTCGTAAAAAAAAAATTATGCCACCCTACAGTAGACATATGGTGGATGCTTGTTGTAAACTATTTTGAGTGGAATAACTATCTGTCTTACATGCAGAAATTTTTGAATTTTGAAATTGGTAAATTTTTCAAATTTTTCACGATACTTTGATATTTTTCACAAATAAACAAGGACTTTTTGGACCAAAATTTCTTACTATCTTAAAGCACAATGTGTCACGAGAAAACAGTCTCTGAATCACATGGATAGGTTACAGCATCAAAAAGTTATTCTAACATAAAGTGACACATGGCAGATTTAAAAAATGGGGCTCTGTCAGAGAGGCCAAAACTGGCTCCGGCGGTAAGGGGTTAAAAAATAAAAATTACTAATAGGATTTAAATGCGATTAAAAAGCTTTGTCCCCCTAAAAAATTATACCAATAAAAACGTCAACTCATCCCGCAAAAAAAAGTCCATACCCTGCTCCGTACACAGAAAAATAAAAAGGATGAATCTTAGATTAAGTGGATGCAAAAACATGTTTCTCGCCATACTTCATCATACAGCACCTTGGGTATTGAACCTTGCACTAGGAGGCGGACACTAGGCGGACCAAACACGTTGGGCCCGCCCTGGTGGCCTATATCCCTCCTGCTGACGCCAGGCTGATCAGTTTTCAGCCTAGTGTCTGTAGGAGGCAGACGCTGCTCTGCAGCTCGGCAGAGTTTATTTTTCTTTTCTTTGCAGGAAGGCGATTGAGCCCCCGGCTCTCACCTGAAGGAAGGCGATTGAGCCCCCAGCTCTCACCTATCAGGGGGGCCGTCAACGCGTAGTTGTACCGTGACGTTGTCCCCCCTGAGGGCGTCAGGAAACCAGCCAGTTCTTTAGCTGACTGGCCTTCTTTTTCGCCGCTCACCCATCCCCACATGCCGCCTCCGCGGCCTTTTATGGATTTCGGTAGCCTCACCTCTGGGTGCATGGTACCGAAGGGGTGATGCCGCGACGCCCAAAGACGTCGGATTGGTGAGTACCCCGACTTCCTCCGTTTTGGGGGTGGTCGGGGTTTTTTCCTTTTATGCGGTTTGAGTGGGCGCAGGAATTCCGTTTTCCTGCGGCTTCCCAGCGTTGCCATTTTCCCCACTATGGGGGGACTTCCCGGGGGGTGGCCTGTTTCCCCCGCTTAGCCGGAGCTGGCACTGGGCAGCAGGCATGTCAGCCCCCTGCGTCAGCGTCCGGTTAAGCGTTTGGTCCCAGCGGCATTTTTCCCGGCGCGCTGGGCCTTCCAGAGGCAGGGGCACATTTCCCCACCTTACTATTGCTGCCGTTAGGCAGCAAGGCAGGTTTGGCCTGCTGCGCCGGCATTTGGGCAACCGTGGCTTGGCACTGGCTGCTGGAGGTTAGATGGGCCTCCCAGGGGTTTAGCTTCCGGAGGCTAAGGCCTCAACTAGTTCGCACCCTTTCCTGGGCCTGTGCCGCCCCGGGGGTAGCCACAAACGGGTCTGGGCCCCTCCCAGGATGGGGCTGGACCTCCAGCAGCCTGGGCCTGTGTTGTGGGCGGAACCTAAACACAATTTTTTCGGTGTTTGTCATCTTGGCTGTCTGCTGATCTCCTGAGGAGCACACAGCACCTTGGGGTGGTAAGTTTGCCTTCTATGGGCCATCTATCCCTGCCCCACGTACCCTGCAGCCATGTCCCTTTCCAAAGACAAGGGGTTAAAGCTCCCCACACCCAAAGCGGTGACGACTTATTGCGTCTGCGCCCGTTGCCACAAGTAGTTCTCTTGCGGCCAGCCCAGTGCCCTTTGCGCTGCTCCTCAGCCGATCGCTGCGGGGCCCGACCCCTTTTGTCAGGAGTCTGTGACCCCGGAATGGTCCAAGGCTCACTAGCTTAGGGCGACCTGTCCCAACTGTCCCAGGTTATGGTTTCCGCCATAGAGCGCATGCCATCGCTGCTCGCTGCCCAGCCTCGCACCTCCCAGGGTCCAGCACCCGGCGCAGCCCGTACGGGGAGTTTGTGTAAGAGGTTTTGAGTTCTCTCTTCCTCGCTATCACCTGAGCTCTCTCCTGACAGTCAGTGGTCAGAGATAGACGCTCCATGCCGGGATACGGCTTCTTCAAGTGGGGACTCCTCTGATTATGACTCCGAGCCAGACAGAGATAATGATGCGGCAGCAGCGGTCCAGGCCCTTATCCGGGCTGTCAGAGACTCCCTCCATGTTAAGGATGAGGATGTCTCAGCCTCCCAGGAGCAGGTCTCCTTTAAGCACAGCAGGCGTCAGCGTTTGGTGTTCCCTTCACAGCTGGAGTTTGAGGAGCTGATTGCCAGGGAGTGGAAACATCCTGACAGACGTTTGTGTCCTACCAGATGGCTTAATGCGCTTTGTCCTTTTCCAGAGGAATCGGTGACAAAGTGGTCGGGGGTCCCATCTGTAGATGTCCCAGTCACCCGGCTCTCGAAATCTACGGCCATCCCTGTCTTGGACGCGGCAGTCCTTGGTGACAGCACGGACAGGCGTCTTGATGGATTTTGTAAGTCCGCCTTTGAGGCGGCCGGTGCAGCCCTGCGACCGCCGTTTGCGTCGTCATGGGTCAGCAAAGCCTGTATGGTCTGGGCTAAGCAGCTGCAGCAGGGGCTATCAGCTGGAGCTTCCACAGAGGAGTTGTTAGGTCTCACTTCCCAGCTTTCAGGCGCTTCGAAGTTCCTGGGTGACATGTCGCTTGACTCAGCCCGCTTAGTGGCTAAAGCGTCGGCCAATGCAGTGGCCACTCGCCGCTCCCTGTGGTTGAAATCTTGGTCTGCGGATGCAGTCTCCAAATTATTACTGGCGCTTCCGTTTTCTGGCGGTAAGCTTGTTGGGAAGCGTTTGGACGAGTTAATTTCAGAGGCCACAGGGGGTCGCAATACGCTCCACCGTCAGAGCCGGCCGGCGCGGCATTCGCTAAAAAGATGCGCCCATTTTGAGCCCTCTCAGAGCTTTTTCGTACAGGCTGGCAGCGGGGAAAGTTCCCCGTTCTGCGGGGGCTAAGCCCCCCTCAGCCAGTCTCCCCTGCATTACATCAGAGGAAGTCGTTTCTGTGCCTGCGATGGCTGATTATCACCACAGACGCCAATACATCGGGGTGGGGCGCAGTCTTCGGCTCCCGGACGACTCAGGGTAGCTCGTCCCGCAGAGAATCCGGTCTCCAGGTCAGTTAGGCAGGTTATAGCAGGTATATGTCCCCATAGGCAGGTTGTAGGCAGTTATATGTCCCCATAGGCCGTTATAGGCAGGTAAATATCCCTTATAGGCAGGGTTTAAAAAAATAAAAAAATACAAGCACTTAATTCACTCCCTCGCTGCTCTGACTCCCGGCGGTCCGTCTTCTGGCACAGGCAGCGAGATGTCATTAGGCCGCACAGGCAGCGTGCTGACATAGCACGCTGCCTTTTCCAGATACTATGGACAGCCACAAGTCTGCGGCCGTCCGGAGTCCATTGCAGAGCAAGGAGCGCTCGCTCTCTGCTCTGCAGTGGTATCTTCACCTGCATGTGCTCCCAGAGGAGTCGCATACAGGTTAAGAGATCGCCGACAACACCCGGGCCACGGTAGTGCCAAAACGCTGTAGGCTTACTCGGGATTCTGCCATATGCGCTCCCTGAGGAGTCACATGTAGCAGAAGTGTCCCTGCCGGGGCATCGCAACGCTCAAGCGCCGACTGTGACTCGAGTATAAGCCGAGGAGGGATTTTTCAGCACATTTTTTATGCTGAAAAACTCAGCTTCTACTCAAGTATATACGGTACTTTAAGGAGTGTCATTTCTTAGTTTGAATCCTTTATGGAGGCATCTAATATGCAGGCCCCCCAAAGCCATGGCTGAACTGAACTGGTCTCTAAAAAAAATCGATGTTGCTAATTTTCTTGAAAATGTTACTACCAAATGAAATTTAAGAAAAACTTTGCCAACCTGCAGTAGACATATGGTAGATGCTAGTTCTAAACTATTTTGAGTGGTATAACTATCTGTCTTACACAGACATTTTTGAAGTTTGAAAATGCAAATTTTTTCCAAATTTTCATGATATTTTTATATTTTTCACAAATAAACAAGGATCGTATGGGCTAAAATTTCTTATAAACTTAAAGCATGTGTCACGAGAAAACAATCTCTGAATCACATGGATAGGTAAAAGTGTCAAAAAGTTATTCTTACATAAAGTGTCACATGTCAGATTTAAAAAATGGGGCTTTGTCAGAAAGGCTGCGGCGGTAAGCGGTTAAAGTAGTAAAATTTCACTTTTTGTTTTGCAGTTTTTCATTTTTAATCCATTATTCGTTGGAACACAGTAGATGATACCAGGGTAATGCATATCAACATTAATTTAGCTGATTCTGCCGTTTTTTGAGATCCCATACAGTGGGGAAAATAAGTATTTGATACACTGGCAATTTTGCTAATTTTCCCACCTAGAAAGAATGGAGAGGTCTGTTATTTTTATTGTACGTACACTTCAACTGTGAGAGACAGAATCTAAAATGAATCCAGATAATCCCATTTTATGATTTTTTAATAATTTGCATTTTATTGCATAATATAAGTATTTGATACAATAGAAAAACAGAACTTAATATTTGTTATAGAAACCTTTGTTTGCAATTACAGAGGTCAGAAGTTTTCTGTAGTTCTTGACCAAGTTTACACACACTTCAGCTCTTTAAGGGGAGTTATTTTTACGGGCGGGTTCTGTGCCAGGGAAAATAGGTAATCATAGCACTCGCCGATATGATTTTACTGTATTTGCGGAGCGCACTTTGGGCGCATTACAGCACAGTTCTGCCCCACAAATACGCTGTGTATGTTCACACGGCATAATGTCAGTCCTTACTTCTGCGGGTAATTGCGCTTCAATACACCCGACGTACAGGCCTACATTATGGTAATTCATCGCTCTCATTGAGAGCTATGATTAACTGTTCTGGAGAGAATAAATATTAGTGAGAGCTACAGAGTGACGCGCTGGCCACAGTTTTTCCTCTGTAAAAATACATCCGCAGTTCATGTAAAAAATGCCGTGTCAACCCCACTCTACTGAGCGAAATGTAACACAAGGGGCCCGGGCCCCGGATATTTTGTGACCCTAGCGACGCCCCTGCCTCTGGATAATCCAGACGTTCATTGGTGAACTACAAATGGGCCTGGACATGTGTTGATGTGAGCAAGAGCACCTTGCGTACCCTGACATCTTTTAATCCATGAGGCTGTAGTGTGTTACTAATGGTAATCTTTGAGACTGTGGACATACCTCTATTCATGTCATTGACCAGGTCCTCCCATAAAGTTCTGGCTGATTACTGACCTTTCTCAGAATCATCCTTTTTCCACGAGGTGAGATCTTGCATGGAGCCTAAACTGTGGAAGATTGACCGTAATCTTGTATTTCTTCCATTTTGTAATAATTGCACCAACAGTTGTTGCCTTATCACCAAGCAGCTTGCCTATTGTCCTGTAGCCCATCCCAGCCTTGTGCAGGTCTTCAATTTTGTACCTGGTGTCCTTAGACAGCTTTTTGGTCTTTGCCATGGTGGAGAGGTTGGAGTGTGATTGATTGTGTGTGTGGACAATTGTCTATTATACAGGTAACAAGTTCAAACAGGTGCAGTTAGTACAAGTAATGAGTGCAGAGTAGTGGGGCTTCTTAAAGAAAAGATAACAGGTCTGTGAGAGACAGAATTCTTGCTGGTTGGTAGGTGATAAAATACTTATTTCATGCAATAAAATACAAAAGTATTTAAAAATAATATAATTGATTTTCTGGATTTTTTTTTTTTTTACATTCTGTCTCACAGTTAAAGCGTACCTACGATAAAAATTAAAGACCTCTCCATTTTTTGTAGGTGGTAAAACTTGCAAAATCGCCAGTGTATAAAATACTTACTTTCCACACTGTATGTGGCTCTAGGGCGTGATTTGACTCCACAAGCCTCAGAATAGGGAGAGCGCAATCTGGATTTTCATTAGGATATTCTGAGGCGCCATGTCAGGTTTTCTACAACTTAATAAACACACCTAAAAAGACCTCATTTTAGAAAGTGTACCTTTTAAGAAATATATTCAGGGGTGTAGTGAGTATATTGACCTCACAGGTGTTGCACAGATTTTTTTTGTGTTAGGTTGTGAAAATGGAAAATTTAAATGCAGTATTATATGCAGTCTTAGCTGAAAATGTTTTCACAAGCAATCCTGGTAAAAAAAAATAGCATCCCCAAATTTGTTATGCAATTTCTTCCAAGTTTTGCAATACCGTATATGTGGGTGTAAATTACTATTTGGGTGCAATGCAGGGCGTACAAGGGAGGGACACAGATTTTGGTGAACGCCATGTCACATTTGCAGAGCCACCAAAGCTCCACAACAAGAGGAAGCCTTCCAGACGTCACCCCATTTTGGACTGAACACCCCTCAAGGAATTCATGTAGGGGTATATTGTGCTTTCTGGGCCCACAGGTGTTTCACAGTTTTTTCTTAGCATAGGGCTGTGAAAATGGGGGGAGATGTAGTTCCGCCATATTTTTGGGGTTCATTTTTACAGCATTCACCGTGTGGTATAAACTTAACTATGTGGGTTAGTACAATTACAACAATATCCATTTTATATAATTTTTGTTTTTTTGCTCTACTAGTTTTACACAATAGTAAATAGTAAATAGTCATCATTGTCTGACAGCCATACATTTTTTATTTTTCTGTATATGGTGCTGATTAAGGGCTTGTTTATTGCGGGATAAGTTGACATTTTTATTGGTACCATTTTGTGGTTTATATGACACTTCTTTCAGCGATTTTAAAAGGGGGTGATGAACTAAATACAGCAATCATAGCGATTTTTATTTTTCATAGTGGTCACCGTGCAGTATAAAGACAAACTGATACATATATTTTTTTTTGTTGTACTGCTTTACCCCCTTACTGCCGGAGCCAGTTTTGGCCTCTCTGACAGAGCCCTATTTTTGAAATCTGGCATGTGTCACTTTATGTTTCATAGTGTCATAGTTTGTCAGGCCGAAAAAAGACATACATCCATCCAGTTCAACCCATTTTGCTAAAGTGTTAGCGTTGATCCAGAGGAAGTTAAAAACCCCCATGAGGTAGAAGCCAATTGTTCTCATGCTAGGGAAAAAATTCCTTCCTGACTCCAATCTGGCAATCAGAATAAATCCCTGGATCAACGACCCCTCTCCAGCATCCTAGTCACTATAGCTTGTTATATTACATCTAGAAATGTATCCAGACCCTTCTCCAGAATCCTGGTCACTAGAACTTGTTATATTATTACATCTAGAAATGTATCCAGACCCTTCTCCAGAATCCCGGTCACTATAACTTGTTATATTACATCTTGAGAATTATGTGAGAATAAATTTTTGACACTTTTAGCTATCCATGTGATTCAGAGATTTATTTTCTCTTGACATATTGTGCTTTAAGATAGTAAAAAATGTTGGTCCAAAAAGTCTTTGTTTATTTGTAAAATATCAAAGTATCGTGAAAAATTTGAAAGATTTACCATTTTTCAAACTTCAAAAACTTCTGCATGTAAGACAGGTATTCCACTCAAAATAGTTTATAACTAACATCTACCATATGTCTACTGTTGGCATAATTTTTTAAATGTCTTTTTTTTCCCTTTTTTTTTGTTAACGACATTAGTGGGCTTAGAAATGTAGTAGTAATTTTCAAATTTTGAAGAACATTTGCAATATACATTTTTTTAGGGACCAGTCCAGTTCTAATGTGACTTTGATTGGCCTGTATGTTAGATACCCTATAAACCACTTCATCTAAGAAACTACCCCCTTAAAGTATTCAAAATAGCATTTAGGAAGTTTATGAACCCATTAGGTGTTTCACAGGAATTAAAGCGAAGTAGAGGTGAAATTTCTAACTTTCCCTTTTTTTTGCAGGTTTTCAATTTTTATCCATTACTCACAAGAACACGGTAGATGTGATAAGGGAAATGCAACTTAATATTGATTCCCCAGATTATGCTTTTTTCCAAGATATCCGATATGTGGTCCTAGTGCGCTGTTTGGCTCAACCCCAAGCCCCAGAATAGGAGGAGCACCTACTGGACTCTGGGGTCTCATTTTCATTACGGCTTTATCTAGGCACCATTTCAGGTTTGCGGACACCATAAGGCGCTAAAACTTAAACACCCCTAAAAAGACCTCATACTGGAAACTACACCCCTTAAGGAATATATCCAGTGGTGTAGTGAGTATATCGACCCAACAGATGTTTCACAATTTTTTTTTACCATTAGGCTGTGAAAATGAAAAAAAATATTTTTTCCAATAATCTGCAATTGTAGCTAAAAATGTTTAATTTTTACAATGAATCCTGGAAAAAAAAGCTCCCCAAATTTTTCTACTCAATTTCTTCCAAGTTCGGCAATACCCTACATGTGGGTGTAAACTACTGTTTGGGCGCATGTCAGGGCATATAAGGGAGGGAGTGTTACTTGGCTTTTGGAATGCAGATTTTTGTGGGGCCATGTCACATGTGCAAAGCCCCACAGTACCAGAACTGGCGAAACCTTCCAGAAGTCGCTCCATTTTGGATTCAACACCCCTCAGGGATCTCATCTAGGGGTGTACTGTGCATTTTGGGTGCACAGGTGTTTCATAGTTTTTTTTTTTTAGCAGTGGGCCATGAAAATGGGTTAAAAAAACGCATGTTTTTTTGGGCTTCAATTTTACAGTGTTCGCCGTGCGGGATAAATGACGGGATAATTTTACTATGGGGGTTGGTACAATTGCAATGATATCAATTTTATATAGTTTTTTATGTTTTATTACTTTTACACAATAGAAATAGGTCTATAAAACATGTGTTTTTATGTTGTCCTATTCTGACAGCCATAAGTTTTTAATATTTCTGTATACGGAGCTGATTATGTTTTTTGCGGGATGAGTTGACTTTTTTATTAGTACCATTATGGGGGGCATATGACTCTTTGATCACTTTTTATTAAGGTTTTTGTGAGGCATTTTGAACAAAATACAGCATTCCTGGTAGTGTTTTTTATTTTTTACAGCGGTCACCGTGCGGTATACATGGCATGCTAGCTTTACTTAGCAGGTCGATACGATTACAGCGATACCTAATTTGTATATTTTTTTATGTTTTACTACTTTTACACAATAAAAACACTTTTACTCAAAAAGGAAAACACTTTTTTTCATTGCTATAGTCTGAGAGCCATACCTTTTTTATTTATCTGTGTACAGAGCTGTGTAGGGGCTTGTTTTTTGCGGGATGAGTTAACGTTTTTATTGTATCACTTTTTGATCAGTTTTAAATCTGTTTTTTGGAAGGCAGGGTGAAGAAAACACTGCAATCCTAGTAATGTTTTTTATTTTTAACAGCCCTCACCGTGCAGTATACATGACAAGTTAGTTTTACTCTGTGGGTCGATACGATTATGGTGATACCCAGTTTATATAGTTTTTTTTTATGTTGAAGCACTTTAAAAAAAAAAAAGAGAGCCAGAACATTTTTATTTTTCCGTATACAGAGACGTGTAAGGACTTCTTTTTTGGGGGATGAACTGACGTTTTAATTGGTATAACTTTGGCGTTTATATGAGTTTCTGATCGCGTTTTATTCCATTTTATGTGCTGCAGGATGAACAAAAATCGCAATTCTTTGATTGTTTTTTTTAACAGCGTTCAATGTACGGGTTAATTAACGTGACATATTTATAGTGTAGGTCGTTACGCATGCAACAGTACCAAATATGGGTACTTTATTTATTTTTGATCTTTTTTGGGGCGATTGGCGTTTGTAAAGGGGTAAAGGGCGGTGTACGTGTTTTTATTTTATTTTTCGTGTTTGTGTTTCATTTTTTTAACTTTTTTAAAAACTTTTTTACAATTTTATCACTTTTCCCCATAGGGGATTTGTAACAGCGATCTTCAGATCGCTCTTGCAATGGAGACCTGCACACAGTATTTCTGCTTTATACTGGTCTCCATGGCAACTGTCAGTCACCATGCCCTCAATGCATTGGGGGCATGGTGATGTCACAGACGATCTGGGAAGTGACTTTTACTTCCCGGGGCAGTCTGGTAGGAGATCACTGCCGTAGTGCGGCAGTGCGTCGAGAATAGGCAGCAGGAGCTCACCACTCCTCCTGCCTGCGACTTAGCTCCGACAATCTTAATTGATGGGTGATGCGGCATGAAGCCAGTGGTAATATACCACTGGTCCCATGTCGCAATCGTACGGGGCTCGCTTGTAAGCTTGCACGATCGCCAAGACGTACCCATACGTCCATTTGCGGGAACGCACTTCCCGCTAGGGCGTATGGGTACGTCCAATGTCAGGAAGAGGTTAACAAAGAAAACACTTGTTTCCATCACTATAGTTTGAGAGCCACTACCTACTTATTTTTCTGTGTACGGAGCTGTGTAGGGACTTGTTTTTTGCAGAATGAGTTGACGTTTTTATTGGTACCTTTTATGAGGAGACATGACTTGTTGATCACCTTTTAAAATCAGTTTTTGTTTTTTAAATTCACAGCGCTCACCGCGCATTATACATGAAATGTTAGTTTTATTCCGTTTGTAAATAAGATTATGACGATTATAATATAGTTTTTATTTATGATGTATCATAATGCTTTTATTGTATAAAGCAATATTTATGCATTGCTATCTTCAGATAGCCGTAAGTATATTGGCCCCACAGCTGTTTCACAGAAAATTTTAGAATTAGACCATGAAAATTAAAAATTACATTTTTTCCAATAAATTGAGTTTTTAGCCCCATATTTTACATGGTCACAAGGAATGTAGGCTAAAAAGCACCTTAAATCCTAAGGCAATACTCCATGTGTGGTCATAAAGTAAGTGTGGGGCACGTGGTAAGTCTCAGAAGGTAAGGAGCGCTATTTGGCTTTGGGAGTGCAAAATAAGTTACCCAATTTTGGAAACTACATTCTTTCCTGAATTCGTCTAAAGGTATAGTGTGCATTTTGACCCCACAGGTGTACTTTTTTTTCTTTTTTATAGACAATACATTTCAAGGTATAAGATGAAAATCACAATTTATCCCATACCTTTTCACTATCACATCGGCATACTTTGCGTAAAATTGGAAAATTAGATTTTTAATTTTTCTGTCATGTCTCCCCGTTCTAGGGACACCCTACATCACCGTAGGATCTGACTGGCCCCTGCTACACACCATAGAGGAGACACAGCAGCCTTTTGCTGGGCATGCCTATTTTGTGAAATACAAAGTATGTCCTGACAATTGCACATGCTGTGATGTGAACTAAAATTATGAAACACTCTAATATCGCCCCATTTTAGAAAGTACACCCCTCAAGGAACATTTTAAGGGGTGTTATTAAAATTTTTACTTGACAGGTGTTCCATAAAATTAATTCTCTGACATTATTGTGCATTAAAAAGGTTATATTAGAAAGTTACAAACTGACATTTTTGCGTATTTAGCCCATCTAACTGCACAATAACAACGGCACGCCTTGCGCAAAATTGAAAAATTATATTTCAAATTTTTCTGCCATTTCTCCCTGTTCTAGTGACACCCCACTTGTTACCCTAGGATTTGGCTGTCGCCTGCTACACGCCATGGAGGAGACATATGAATAATGCGCTTGGCACACCTATTTTGTTGAATTACAAAGCATGTCCTGACACTTGCACATGCTGTAATGTGAGCTAAAATTATGAAACACTCTAATGTCACCCCATTTTAGAAAGTACACCCCTCAAGGAACATTTTAAGAGGTTTCTTTAAAACTTTTACCTGCCTGAGGTTTCGTAAAAGTAATTCCCAGACATGATTGTGCATTAAAACGCAAGAAATGCAAATTGACATTTTTCCGGACTCGCCATGTTACTGCACAATAAAATCTATGAAAGGTTTGGTGCTTCAGGTAACCGTGCAAATAAAAAAAAGTATAAAAGAATGCTACAACTAGTAATCCATAGATGAGTGGTACAGTTTGAAGCATTCTTTTATGCAGAGGCCAGGCTTATCAAGGCAGGTTTCACAATGGTACGTTGTGTCTTACCAGTCCTTATATTTGACCAGAAGCAGGTCATCGCTGGATTGAGACCTACTTTCACACCTTGGGAGCAATTGTGCAACAAAGGGTTTAGGGAGTCCCCTCTAATTTTTGCGCACTGTCCTGCAGGCTGCTGTACGTCTGCAGCTGAGGCACATAAAGTGGAATGCTGGTGTAAGAGTTATCGACATACAGGTGGTGACCTTTATCCAGCAGTGGGTGCATCAAATCCCACACTATCTTTCCACTTATTTTTAGGGAAAAGGGGGCATTCGTGGGTACAATTTGGCTGTCCTCCCCTTCTTAACCCCTTTATGACCTTAGACGTATCCATACGTCCAGGTCGTTTGGGGGTTAACGCACCTCGACGTATGGATACGTCCTGAGGATCGCGCGAAACTCTAAAGCAGAGTTCGCGCGTTAGGAGCGGGGTGTCTGCTGTATATTACAGCTGACTTCCCGCAGCTTCGGCCACGACCCGGTTCGCTCCGGGGGGAGGAATCGGTTGGTTAACCACCTTATTTATCGCGACAATCCAAGGGGGTCGCAATTACTAGGGAGACGCAGGAGGAGATCGCTCCTCCTGCGGTCTATGTCGGCGGAAGCAGCGCAGGTTCGGGAGTTCCGTTGCAGCTCCTGACATCTACAGACAGCACGGAAGGCAGAGAAGTGCCTTCCGGGTTGTTTGTGACGTCACGACGCCGGCCGTTGCCCTGTGGGCACGCACGGCATCGTGACTGCAGTTGTCATAGGAATCAGTCATAGCACAAAGCAGGCATGTTCCTATTGCATGAGAGATCTAAAGATCTCTCATTCAATCCCCTATGGGGTAAAGTAAAATAAAAATGTGAAAAAAAGTTAAAAATAAGTGAAAAACAAGTAAAAACACAAACACGAAAAATGAAATTAAAAAATACGTTCTCCGCACTTTTCCCACTTTTCAAACGCCAATTCGCCCCAAAAAAGATCAAAAATAAATAAGTACCCATATTTGGATATCGCCGCGTTGCGTAACGACCCTGCCTATTAAATTTGTCATGTTTAATTAAACAGTACGGTGAACGCCTAAGAAAAAAAAAGAAAAAAACATCTCAGAATTAAGATTATTGTTATCCGCAGACATAAAATGGAATAAAAAAAGCGATCAAAACTTCCAAGAAACGCCATGTTGTTCCAGTTAAAATTGTCTGTTTCATCCCCGCAAAAAAAGGCCATTAAAACAGCTATGTATAAGGAAAAATAACAAATGTAAAGCTCTCAGAGATAGCGATGCATATATATTGTTTTACACACTTAAAAACAACACTTTTCATTTTTTTTTAGAAGTGCTTAACATAAAAATCTATATAAATTGGGTATCGCCATAATCGTAGCGACCCAAAGAGTTTAAAGCTAACTTATCACGGATACTGCACGGTGAGCCCTGTTAAATATAAAATAAAATAACACTTTACTAGGATTGCAGTATTTTTATTCTCCATGGCCTCCAAATATGGATTTAAAAGCGATCAAAACGCCCTTGTCCTCCAATATTGATACTAATAAATATACAGTTCACTCATCTCGCAAAAAAACAAGTCATACACAGCTCCAGCACAGAAAATTTTCGTAAGTTATGGCTCAGACTATGGCAGATAGCAAAAACGTCATTTTCTGGTTGATGAATAAGTGTTTTAATTGTATAAAAAGCTGTAAAACATAAAAAAATATACAAATTGGGTGTAATCGGTGTAATCGTTGTATATTGGACCTGTCTGAGTAAGCTACCAGTGTCATATATACCGTTTACGTGAACGCTCTCGTAAAAAAATAAAAATAAAAAAACCTATACCAAGATTGCTGTATTTTGATTCATAAAACATCTCAGAAAAACCTTAAATAAAAGTGAAACATAGCATCTTATGCCCCCCATAATAGTTACCAATATAAACTTCAACTCATCTCGCAAAAAAAGCCCATACACAGCTCTGCACACAGCAATAAATAAAAAAGTTTTGGCTGTAGAATAGGACAACATAAAAAGGCAATTTTTTATAAACTATTTTCTTCTGTTTAAAAGTAATAAAACAAAAAAAAAAAAAAAAAAATCTATATATTGTAATTTTTTTCCCCCAAATAGAAAATTTATCACTTAATTTACATTGCAGGGGGAAAATGCTTTTAAAAAATTGAAAAACCCCAAAAAAAAATGACCAAACTGCATTTTTTACCCCCCCTTTTTCATTCCCCAAATGCTAAAAAAAAATGGAAACCCCCGTGCATAAAAAAATTGCACATTTAAAAAAACCCCCTAGAAAAAACCCTTGATGGGTGTTAAACCCCAAAAGGGGGCGTTCTGGAAGGTTTGGCCTGTTCTGTTTTTTGGGGGCTTTGAAAAATTGCACATGGCCCCACCAAAATCTGCTTTCCCAAAAACCCAAAATAGCGTTTCCCCCCCTTTGGTCCCCCCTGCCATGCGCCCAAACAGCATTTTACCCCCACATTTTGGGTTTATTGCCAAAATTTGGGAAAAAATTGTTTTAACAAATTTTTAGGGTTTTTTTTCCCCAGGATTTCCTTGTATATATAAAACATTTTAAAAAAAAATTTGCAGATTATTAAAAAAAAATTTTGTTTTTTTAATTTTCACAGCCTTATGCAAAAAAAAAATTTATGAATACCTTTGGGGTCTAAATCCCCAAGTCCCCGGGGATATATTCAAAAGGGGGTTTGGGGTATTTTCCAATATCCCGGTCTATTTGGGGGTTGTTTAAAAAATTTTTTTAAGCCCCTTTGGGTGCCCCCAAAACCCTAAAAATTGGCGCCTAAATAAAATGGGTATTTTGAAAAGGGAGCCCCCCCAGTTCCATTTGGTTTCTCCTTTTCGGGGGGCTTTTTGGGGTAAACCAAATAAGGCCCTGGGGCCCCACATATGAGTTATCTCAAAAAAAACCGGCGGCCCGGGGGGGGGAATTGGGGTATTAAGTTGCATTTACCTATTCACTTTTTTCCGTATTCCAGGGGAATAATGGAAAATATTAAAAACTGAAAAAAAAAAAGTAAATTTTGAAATTTACCCCCTCCACTTTGCTTTTTTTTTCCTGAGAAAAAATTCTGAAGGGTTATCAAAATTCCCTAAATAGTGTTGAAAATTTATTTTAAGGGGGGTTCTAGTTTCTCAAAATGGCGCCCACTTATGGGGGTATCAAACATGCGGGGCCCCTCAAAGCCACGTCGGAACTGGAGGTGGTCCCAAAAAAAATTTATTTTGCAAATTTTCTTGAAAAATGTGGGGAAATTTAAATATAATATTTTTTAACCCTTTTAAATGTCGAAAAAAAAAAAAAAAAGTTTTTAAAAAAAAATGATGCCAACCAAAAGGGGGAACATATGGTAGATGTATTATAAAATTAATTTTGGGGTAAATTAATTATCGGGTCTTGCACGCAGAAATTTTGCAACTTTAAAAACCCGCAAATTTTTTCCCCAAAATTTTTCATAAAATTTTGATATTTTTCCAAAAAAAAACAAGGATTATGGAAAAAAAATTTTTACTAATTAAAGAACAATGTGCACGGGGGGAAAAACAATTTGAATCACTTTAATAGGTAAAAATGTCAAAAAGTTTTTCTTACATAAATTGACACAATAAAATTTAAAAAATTTAGGGCTGTGTGGGAAAGGTAAAAACCCACGGGGCCCTTTAAAGGGGGTTTTAAAACCTGAATTTGTAGGTGAAACCCGAAAAGTACTTTTTCCAAAAGTTTGTAGCTTTAAAAACCCTGAAAACCACGCCTTTTCGGGGTAGGTATTGGCGAAATTTAAATCGGGCCTTGAACTGTATGAGGGACTCGTCTACACAAATACATTTCTCTGGGGTATAGACCGCTGCCAATTTGACACTGAGATTGGTGAGAACAGACCAAACTTTATACAAGCATCTATAGGTGAAGTCATCACAGGGGAGGGGTGAGGGCAAATTGCATTATTCCCGTAATGCAAGAATCTTCGGAATTCCTCGAAGCCCTTCTGGGACATTGCGTGGCGGTAAAATGGAGTACTATAAAAAAAATGTCAGTACTTCAATACTGCCGGACATCGGGCTTCTTCACTATGCCCACATGCAAAGTAAGGCCCCAAAATGTCACCATCTCTGCATTGTCCATGGGGGTCCACATGCAGAATGACAACGTGGGGTTAGGGCCAAAGAGATTGGTCTGTGCCACCATGACATCTAACAGATTCTAAGAGAAAAAGACTTTAAAAAAATGTATTTCAGTGAGGCCGGTAGTGTCTATATGGACTCCTGAGTTGGCCACAAAGTCAAGAATTTGCAGGTGGTAATCCTCTGGGGCAGGAGTCCATATAGGGTCACTAGTTTAGGGGGGGTCACTTCTTCTTACCTACGGGGCATTTACGGGAGGGACTCTCATCAGCAGAGGAGGATTCGGACAAGACAAATGCAATGAATTCCTCGTCTGAATCAGTGGCAGAATTGCTATCCGAGGCCAGGAAAGCGTACGCCTCCTCCGATAAGTAGTGTGTCTGGGAAGATTGGGACATTTACTTTTATTTATAAGGAGTGTGGGATTTTGAGTAAGCAGGGTTTCTGAGTAAAAAGCAAAGGAAAATCTGACCTGACTTCTGGTTATCCCACCCACATACAGTGATTTTCAACTTCCCATACATCTGTCAATAATGTGAGACAACCCCTTTTAAGTATTGATTGGGGAATTAGAACAGTTAGTCTCTCATAGTTGAGATCTACCTATGATGTCAATTACAAGCCTCTCTCATCTTTTTAAGTGGGAGAACTTGCACAATTGGTGGCTGACCAAATACTTTTTTCCCCACTGTACAATATATCACAGAGCTCAGCTTCTCTTCTCTACCACATCCTGCTTTCATATAAGGTAGCATAATCTACCAGACAGTTTCCCTTTTAATGCACCAGTGCTTGTTTTTGTCGAGAGTAACAGCTTTGTTATAGACTTCTAATGAGGAACACCAAGACCTTCCATACCTATATGCATCGTTATTAACCCCAAGGACCAAGCGTTTTTTTGGGGTGACTCGTACGTTTTTTCCTCTTCTCCTTCCAAGAGCCTTAACTTTTTTATTCTTCCATCTACATAGACATGTGAGGGTTTTTATTTTGCAGGACAAGATGTACATCCCTAGTGGTGTCATTCATCGTACCATAGAATATACTGGGAAACCGCAAAAAAATTTGGGGCAAAATGTGAAAAAAACATACTTGCCCCATGTTTGCGGGGTTTTTACGGCCTCTGTTAAGGGGTTAGAGAGAGAGCCAGTCTAGGTTTTTTATTTTTTTATTTCTCCAAATAAATTTGTTCATATGGTTAAACATCTGAAATGCATAAACAGAAACAAGTTTTGGACCAATGATGCCTGTCTTTTAATGGATTTTTGAATAAAACATACATTTTACTTAAGTGCGGGACTTTCTGTCTGCTTTTACAATATTGAATTACTTTGTGAAAAAACAACGTTTGGAGGGCTCAAAGAATACAGGATTGCTAGATTCATTAGGTGGTAGTAAGCTGTCCAATTAATTATGTCAGTCTTTCTATTAGAAAATTAAAAGTTAGAATTGCAGAACATATTGTTAGTGTCCAAAGAGGAAGTGGTAATCTTACTGGTGTGTCCAAACATTTCATTGAAATGCATGGTGGAAATCTAAAAATCTCTTTAATCGGAATAGAAAAAGTTAAAAAACCACAAAGAAGAGGAAAAGTTTAGGAAAGTTTTTATTGAATAGGGAAGCATACTGGATTCTATTATTAGATACCAGATTTCTAGCAGACATGAATTTTAAAATGGAGTTTTCTTTTTTTTTTTATCAAAATGTTTTTATTAAACTTTTCAATAAATTTTGACAAACCTGTATAACTTGGAAAAGGGGGGGAAGGGAGAGGAAGGGGTGTAGGGGGTAGGTCATTGAAGGGGGAAGAGTAAAAAGCATCCAAAAAAGGTTTTTTGAAGCACAACATGAAAACATTGAGAGGCAAGATGTATTCATTCCTTCTTGACTACAAATGGAATAGTCTTCCTAAAGCTTGAATTGCTTTTTTAAGAAGGTCATTGCAGTCTGACCTCAGTCATTTTCTGTCCTATTGTTGACTCTTCAGTCAGGATGCATATCAGACGGTTATTTACTGCTGCCTCAATTAAAAGTAATAACAGGTCAAATATTCAAACAGATTGTGAGGAGGAAAGAAGATGGGAGAGGAAGGGAGGTTTCCGTGGATACCTGGGATTTCCACTGCTTTGATATATATCACACCACCAATCCGCGACAAAAGGCTTGGGTTTGTGGTCCTTTTGTGAGTTAGCTGGAGGATGGGCCTCCTAAAGATTGTCCCAAGTACCATGTAGTTGAGGAAAAACATGCCTGGATGCGGTTTCTCATTCGATCCGGCAACAGATTTATTATCGGCTGCCAAGTGAGAAAGAACAACTCTACCTTTGCCTCTTTCTGTAGGGACGATTCTATCCAATCCATTCTTAGAAGGAAGGTTAATTTATCTAGAAAAATGTGCAACGAAGGTAATTTAGGGCCTATCCATGTTTGTAATTACGATTTCGTGCCGCCGCCGATATATAAAAGATGAGTCTCTTAGTGTGTTTTAGCATTTGTGGGTTTGGCTCCCGTATTTCTCCAAAAATGGCCCCAAAAAAAATTCTTTAAAAGGGAAAATGTAAATTTGAGTTATCAGGAATATTTTTTATATGCTTCCAAAAAACCCTGACTATTCGGGCTGCCCAAAAACAATGGAAAGGGTTTGCTGCACTCCCTGCACCTGGGCACCCCTTTGTTGGACAACCCCCCATGAGGTGTTACGATGGGAAGAAGTTCCCTATAAAAGATTTTGAGAGCCTTTTTCCCAATAAAAGACACTGGGGATATTTTTGAAATTTAAAAAAATTTGCCACAGAAAGTCCCCACCTCGATCGTGGAGGTTTTCTCTCCACCGAGTCAGTCCATGGTCCCACCTTCATAACGAGTGTTGACCAAGAAAGAAAAACAACCTATACCACCCCTAGGGCCCCGGACATTCATTAGTTTTGTCAATAAAGCATCTCCCAATCCCGTTCTTTCAGTTGTCTCCTTTCCATCCCATGCCTTCCCGGGGGCCTGAAAAGAATTGGGCCCAATCTCAGTGGGGGAAGTCAGCGCTCTGGAGATGTAAAAGGTTGGTTAATGAGTAGCCAAGAAACAAGGCCCCTTGCCACCGTACGGTGTAAATTCCACCCTCCTGTAAAAAAAAGTCCTGTACATACAAGGTTAGCCGCCCGATTAATTTTTTTGATATCTGGGAAATTGGGAACCCGCCGTGCTTTTTGGGCTGTTAGTTTTTTTTTGGTTTTGGGTCTACCCATAAAAAAATAAGGTTAGCCCGGTCCCCGCCACTAAGTTGTCATTCAGTTGCTTCATGAATTGGTTAAAATTTGTGGAGTAAAGGGCAGCTGGAATCCTGGTGACTTCTATTCCTAAGTATGTTAGAGACCGCGGCTGCCACCGTAGTGGCGGTTTGTGCGGACCCGTTAGCATCAGTGCCTCTGACTTATGTAGATTTATTTTGAAGCCCGAGAGTGCTCTCTGCGTTTCAATTTCGAACAACAAATTTTGTAAACTGTGCTGGGGCCTGGAAATAAACAGCAACAAATCGTCGGCAAATGCCCCGACTTATACCTCTTCTATATCTATGCCCTTGAAGCCATCCCATATATGGAGATGCCGCAGAAATGGGTCTAAAGCTAGATCGAAAAGTAGCGGCGAAAGAGGGCATCCCTGCCTTGCACTCCTATTTAATGGAATAGAAGAGGAGTTCATGCCATTTACAGTTAAAAATGTCGTTGTACACGACTGTGTGTTCTGCAGGAAAGCTAGAAAGGTGTCACCGACGTTTCTATGTCGCAGGGAAGTGTTGAGGAACCTCCAGGAGACCGAATCAAAGGCCTTTTCGGCGTCTAAGCTAAGTAACATCGCCATAGGGTATCTGTTCAAGGAAGCCGCTATCGTTGCTGCTATGACAGTAGGGATACCTTTGTGGATCGGCGACCCCTGACAAATGCCAACTGCGATGATGTCAACAATGTTGGTAAAAATTGTTGAAGTCAGGCTGCCAGAATGGTGGCCAGGATCTTATAATCTGAATTTAACAGGGAGATCGGTCTGTAGGATCCGACCTCCTCCGGATTTCTGCCTGGTTTTGGTAGGACAATTGTTCGTGCCTCCTGGAAGCCCTCAACCCTTACGTCCCCCACATAAATTTCATTGAGAAGTGTCGTTAGGGTGGGAGTAATTTCCATTTTCAACATCTTGTAATATTCACTCGAAAACCCATCTGGGCCTGGGGACTTATTGCTTTTTAGAGAAGATATGGCTTCCGTTACCTCTTGCGCAGTTATTGGCGCAGCTAAGTTTTCCTTTTGCTCCGCCGTTAATCTTGGAAGTTGTGCCTTCTGTAAAAGATCACACGTGCCCTGAGAGTCATAGGGCCGTTCTCTATATAAATCGGTATAAAATGAGGCGAAGGCCCCTAGGATCTCCTTACTATTAGTTAGCATTTGACCAGTCGAGGGGTGACGGATCTTCACAACAAAGTTTTTAGATTTATGCGGTTTAGTTAGGCGAGCAGGTATTTTTCCTGACCTTCCCCCCCCATTTTAAGAAATGTTTCTTTGTTAATACTGTCTGCCATTTGGTTTGCGCCAGCGTATGCGCATCTAATAAACCTGTAGCCTCTAGGTACTTATGCCTGTGTTCCTCATCTGGGGATCGTAGATAGTCGCTGTGCACCTTCAGTAAGTCATTATGAAGCGTAGTATATGCCTGCTTCTGCTTTTTGCACTTTAACGCAACATCTGCCAGAATATGTCCTATCATAACTGCCTTTAAGGCATGCCACAGAAGGGATGTATTCACTTGGGAGTTTAGGTGGTCGTCTATGTCATTATTCCATGATATGGTAAGAAAGGCGCAAAAATCTTCTGATTTCTCTCGGTATGAAGGGAACCTCCAATTTCTACTCTTAACATCTGGGCAACTAAGACTTATTTCTAATCTGATGGGCACATGGTCTGAAATTATAATTTTCTCAATGTGAGATGACTTAACCCGATGGAATAGAGTATCTGAACTGAGGAATAAGTCTATCCGGGAGGTGGTGGCATGGACCCGGGATAGATAGGTGAAATCCCTTTCAGATGTGTGTAGAGATCACCATGGGACACACAAATTAAACTGCATCATTAAATGCAGTAAATATAAAGTGCCTCAGTGGTCATGTGTTGAGGAGGACGATCTGTCCAGGTCCGGGGAGAGCACAGCATTATAGTCCCCACCTATTATCAGGTTGGTAGTTTCCTTTTCTGACAGGAACTGAAGTTCCGAGAAAAAAAAAACGGCATTAAGTGAATTCGGGGCGTATATGTTTAAGAGATAATACCTAGTGCCATCAATCATAACAGATAAGTATAGGTACTGTCCCTCTGGGTCAGCATGCTCCTCAAGTAATTGATATCTTAAGGACATGCTGAGAATTATAGCTACTCCTCGTTTTTTTGTCGTGTAGCTTGCCATAGAGCAATGAGCTATCCATGATGCTTTAAGAACATTACCATCCCCCTTCCTCCAATGTGTGTCTTACAGAAATATTTCGGAGCGAAATCGTTTAAGATGAGAAATGACTCTTTTCCGTTTTATCGGGTCGTTGAGCCCAGCCACGTTCCAGGACATGAACTTCAAGGTGTCTCGACGATCTTGGATAAAATGCGCCCCTGCTCGTACAGGATCAGTTAAGTAGGTTGTGTCACCTTCAGCATGGCTAGATATAACAACTGGAATCTAATGTTGTTGTCTATCAGGTACTTGCAGACCAGACCGGGGAGAATTGTTTTCTTTTAGTAGTAACTGCGGCCGAGAAGCACTGGAAGATTAACATTTTTTGGCCTCTAACCTCCAGTGAGCGCTGCTGTCTTAGGCTCTTAGGACTTGCTCTTTGACCATATAGTAATGGAATTTTGCAATTGTGGGTCGTGGATGGTTGCCCTGTTGTACGGTTCCCATGTGATGTCCACGCTCAGTGAGTGGTAGCTCCTGTGAGAATTCCAAGTTTAGATCTGCTGGAATATCAATTGCAACAAAGCGCATCAGATCCTCTCCTTTAAACGCTTCTGGTATGTCTATAAATCGCAAGTTACACCTACGGCTTCTGTTTTCGAGTTTGTTGACTTTCTCCTGTAGCAGTCTATGATGTTCTTGTTGAGTGGAATTTTGTTGTTGGAGTGTTAGATCCGATTCACACGTAGCTGTGCGAGTTTCAAGTTCGCTTATCCTTTGTGTGTTATTCGCAATTTGCGTTAAGGCTGAATTTACTGATGCTTGGAAAAGATCTAGCCTTTTTTCCAGGAGCGGCATAATGAGGTTAGATACCTCCTGAGCTATGGAGGTTGCCTGATGTTCGTCACCCTGGAATGGGCTTGCCGGGCTAGAAGGTGAGGACCACTGTCCTGAACGTAGGTTATCTTCTGCCTGAGACGCCATTGTAAGGTTTTGGGAGGAGCAAGGTGTTTATTTCCTTTGAGATTGAGGATTATCTGAAGCGGAGGCTGATGGTGGAATTTGGGCGATCTGAGCGCTCTTGGAAAGATTGCGCTTTTTGTTGATGTTGTTTCTTCACTGTAGCTGGGGTTTCAGCAGTTAGATACTTCTTCATAGGTATTTGGAGCAGAGGTAGAGATATATTGCAGACGGATGAACTAAGCTGTGAGTACATATTTACATTGTTAGCTGTTGACTATACAGTATGTCGGAATTACTGCATTGTGTGCCTTAGCGTGGTATCAAGGGTTTCACTCTGAACTGCAATTATTTAAGAGTCCACCAGATGGCAGCAGAGGTCTCTGAATGAGTTTCATTGCGCTGTAGAATAAGTAGTTGGGTGCTGCGCTTAGCAGGCTGTGATCGCCAGATTAAGTGCTGTGTCTGAGTATAGACTGATGTACAATGTCAAGTAACAACGTGTAGTATGGTGCTGTTGGGGGAGTACTAGTACTACTCAAAGTCAGGGTTTAAAGCAGGAGCCCCAGCTGATATATGAGAGCAGGAGCCCGAGCTGATATATGAGAGCAGAAGCTTGTCAGCAGTGCACAAGTAGCAGGAGAAATGTCCCTTCAGGTTTTTTATTTTTTTTTATTTCAAGGGTACTGTGTGGCAGTGTGCCTTGAAAAGCAGGAGTCAAAGCTAATATATGAGGGCAGAAGCTTGTCAGCAGTGCACAGGTAGAAGGAAAAATGTCCCTTCAGGTTTTTGATCTCAAGGGTGATGCGTGGCAGTGTGCCCTGGAAAGTAACTGATGTTGTTGTCAAGTTTCAAAGTCCCAGGGAGGATGGTGGCTTGAGCTGTTTGAGACAGTGGTGGCGGTGCTGTAATTGGGGAGGACTGAGAGCCTCTCTGAGTATCTGCCAATCTTCCCCTGTGGGGTTCACAATAGATCCACCAATATGGCCACTGTTCCCGCCACTGGCTGTTTGTATGGAGAAGGAGGGGAGGCCATGCTGTCCGGTCACTTAAGTATGTGATCCAAAACCCCTTATTTCCCCCAGTCTTTGCGCACTTGCCAGTTACTGGAGCTCCGATGTTTCTCCGGAGGTGCAGACATTCGGACTGGAGAGCCCTGATTGCGCGCTCTGCTTCGCACTGCTTGTAGCAACGGTGGGGAGTAGTGCCCGCGGCCCCTGAGTTCGGCGTCTACGGCTCTTGACACTTGTGTTGGAAAACGGCAGCCGTTATGGTGTCCGCGCTTGTCGCGCTGTCTGTGCGGTGGTATCAGGAGGCTGGGGTTGAAGCGCGGCGATGCAGCTCAGCCGCGTGTGGTGCAAGATGGCCGCCGCAGCAGACGGCAAGGCCAGCGGAGTTATCCCCTAACTCCTCGTCCTCCGGGGCTGCTTGAGGCGTCCCTGCGGGGTCCAGGCGGTGTCGGTTCTCTCCCAATCCCGGGCAAAGGCTTGGTACCGCGATCCTCCGGTGCAGGCTCGCACAAAGGAGCTGGTTCGCTGGAGCCAAGGTAAAATGTGGCCGCGTCTAGTCATTCCGCCCCCGGAAGTGATCAAAATTGATTTTTCTGATTTATTAATGTACTTATATGGTTTTGGATTATATATTTAATATTATGTTTGGTTATTTGTCTTTTTCCTCCCCCGCTTTTGCATATGCTATATACATTTGATTCTTTTCTAATTATTAGCAGTATATATAATTTATTGATTATATATATTTTTGATATAGTGGATTCTTTTTCCATGTCTTGTAGCTGGCTGACCTAATATCTAATATTTTTCTTCCGGCCCATGTTTTGTTATGACATCATTTAGGCTTGTTTGGGATGAATTTTTCCTGTGGTTTTAAAGTTTGATACATTTGTTTTTTACTGTTATCAAGGATATTACATCCGAGACACGTAAGCAGACACATGTTTTTAGACCTATTATGTGTGTGTTTTAATGATTTTTGAATAAAGCATACTGAATAAAGCATACTGAAGTGCAGGATTTTCCGCCTAATTTTCCAAGACCCGAGTTGAACGTCGATTCCTGAGGTTATGGGGGCATCTCTTCACTTGATGATTTACTTCACTGTTTGCCAAGGGAAATATGGTTTATCTTGTACAGAACATTACAAATATGTCCACATCATAATTGCGCCCATTGTATCCCTTCAAGGATTAATTCTGTGGTTTCCTAATCAACTTTTGCTCTATGTTCCTTTGTAGCCCACGTTTCTTTTGTTTCCCTTTTCTCTTTCATTCCGTATTCTTTTTATTACATCTTTGAGTCATTTAGTTAATGTCTATAAGTTGCCAAGTTATTTTGCTTTTCGAGTACAATTGTATACGTCTTGATAGTATTGGTAACTTATAATAGTTATTTACATGCTTTGTGTAGATTTTGTTAATATGTCTGCCTTTGTATGTTTTTTCTGTTTGTATTTGCCTCAATAGATTACAATAATTTTACTTAAAGGAGTTGTGTGAGAAACCAAAAAAAATAAGAACATATAATGGAGGAATACTAAAGATAAGCAGTAAATGTCATAAAACAGTGTCCGAACTACAGGCAGTCCCCGACTTACGTCGTTCTGACTTGCGTCTGTCCCCTAGTTACGAACGGGGACTATCGGAAGGACAATAGCCTGGGATGTGCCTGTGTCGGGCTGAGCGCACCACAGGAGGTCTCAGGCAGCCAGCAGAAGCAATTAATGAGTGTTCCAGTCTTCTCCCTCCTCCCCCCTCCTTCCTGACATTAGTTCACATTCCTGCTCACACAGTAAGCTTGGCTGCCAGCTCTTGGAGAAAGCAGAGCCCAGGCACCCAGCACAGGACATGTTGAGGAAGAGCAATATCTCTCCAATATCCCCAGGTACGAAGATGTTGCTGTGGCTGCAGTAGTGGTGGAGGAGGAGGAGGGGCAAGGCTGCATTAAAAAGAGCAAAGGTGCTTTTCCTCCCCTCCTCTCTGTCCTAAAACTAGCATAGCAGAGGGGAGCAGCATCAGTTGTATGTTACAGGCTGACAGCTCCGTATATTACATCCCTATCTGGAAGGCAGGCTGACAGATATGTATACCGACCCACAGTGCGGATTAATAGTACATAACTGCAGACTGATTGCCAGCTCTGTGGGTCAGTATTGTGTATATATATTACTTATATGATACTGACCCACAGTGCTGACAATCAGTCTGCAGTTATGTACTATTTGAACAGCTCTGTGAGTAAGCATTAAATAAGTAATACACATTTATAACACTGACTCACTGAGCTGACAATCAGTCTGCACTATAAAGATATACCCACAGTGCTGATCAATAATATAGAACTGCAGACTGATTGACAGCTCTGTGGGTCAGTTTCATATAAGTAATATACATATACAATATTGACCCACAGAGCTGACAATCAGTCTGCAGTTCTAGAATATTTATCAGCAGTGTGAGTTGGTATCATATATTTGTAGTGCAGACTGAGTGTCAGTTCTGTGGGTCAATATTGTATATGTATATTACTTATATAATACTGACCCTATCACTACATGTGAGGTGTGGAATACTGGCACTTGTAGTTGTGAAACTACAAGTGCCAGTATTCCACACCATACATGTACTAAATATACTTGTTCCGACTTACATACAAATTCGCCTTAGGAACGAACCCAAAGTGCCTAACCTGTATGTAACCCGGGGACTGCCTGTACTTACAAGCACTGTTATAGTGCATAATATTGCCATGTGAGATCTCACTCATATATATAGCGCACCTAGCACCTATAGCTTTGCCCAGTGAGATCCAACATGGCAATATTATGCACTATAACAGTGCTTGTAAGTGTGTATATATATATATATATATATATATATATATATATATATATATATATATATATATAGCGCACCTAGCACCTATAGCTTTGCCCAGTGAGATCCAACATGGTAATATTATGCACTATAACAGTGCTTGTAAGTACAGGCAGTCCCCGGGTTACATACAGTCTCCTTTCTACACTGCAGAGCCGTCCTTCACCCCACAAGTCTGCCAGGAAGTAACTCACAGAGCCCATCATACTGCCTGTACCCTGCATCCCAGGACAGGTTTCTGCTGAGGAAGGAGCCAACAGCCAACAGCCATTTTCTTCTGCTATAATGATTATCCCCTAGACAAAACAAGCAAACTTTTCTAATTAAAGGTATTTAGGCATTTTTTAGCATGCTATGTAGTTTATGTATTTATTTTTCTTCTTTTCCTGGTGAACCCTTTAATATTAAAAAAAAAAAAAATCAGACTTTATTGAAAATCCACAAGACCTCAGAGTAACATTCTACTTGCACATTTCAGGCCTCATCAGTACTTATTAAAGGGGTTTTGCCACGATGTAATGTTGACGTGGGATCCTCCAAAATGGGTATTTAATCACTTTTCTAAATATATGGGATTACAAAAAGTGAAGCCTGTGAGAGCTACAGCATTGCTCAGTCCCCCTTAGTTTCCTGAAATTTTAAATTAGATCCGACCAGGACACTTAACAGGAGCTGATCTGGCCGCGCTTGCGTGTTTGCACTTCTTATCTGATGACAGGGAACATGAATGAGCTTGCAAGGGGCTGGGGAGAAAGTGCAGTGTATGAGGCTTTCTGCTGTATAGACAATCCACTGGTTGTAATGTTATTATTTGAGTAAACATTGCAGATGCTCCCTTCTTCCTCGCTCTCTGCTCACCCCCTCCGTCTCACCACTGCAGCGTTCATGATTTGTTTATCTTTTTTCCGGAGCAGATAAGAGGTAAAGAACTCACTTCTTGGCAAAACCCCTTTAAGGAAGGGTGATGTCTGAAAAACATAAGCTGTATTTCGCATTCCGTGTTACCGTGAGGTCTTGTGTGTTTTCAACAAAGCCTGATTTTTATTGAATACTAGACTTCTTCATATATTCAGCACATGAAATCACTTTATGGTTTATTAATTTCAATCACTTTAAAGGCAGAAAGGGAATGAAATAAGTTCAGCATTTACTGTAATGGGAAGTATAACACACTACTCACAAAAAGTTAGAGATATTTGGCTTATGGTTGAAAATTCAGGATGAAGATAAAATTTCTTGAAAATTAGAATGCACATGTCCAGCTCTTCAGTGTTACAGTACTTTTTGCACAGCTTGCTGATCTCTAACAAGGAGCAATATTCCCCACAGGTGTTTGATCCCTGAATCGGCCAATAAATTTAGGGGATCAATTTGAATTGGGATTTAAACAGTCCTCCTCATCATGCTGTTCACATTTTGACATCATGAGACCAGGACAACACCTTACAAATGATCAACATTACCTCGCCATTGTGAGGCTTTAAGCAGGATGCTCTCAGACGGAAGTGGCCACTGAACTTAGAGTGTCAGAGTGCCATCAGTAGATTGCAACAGAGATACAGAGAGACTAGGAGAGCCACAGAAAGCCAAGAAGTGGATGTCCTTTAGCTACATCACACACTGGTGACCTCTTCTTTATATACAATGCCCTGCGGAACTGGATGGATGATAAATTCCACACAACTCTAAATACGTTTAAGGGAGGTGAGAAGCACCCAAGTATAACGTTAGACCATTCGTTACATTACATCAGTGTGATCTGTATGCTAGACGACCAGCAAGGGTACCTGACTCCACCAAGCACAGTCATCATTTTCTTAAATGGACCAGGGCACATCTACGCTGGACGAGGGACCAGTAGTCCTCAGTGGTGAAAGTCAATTCACTCTGAGCAGAAATGATGGCTGCCAACGATGCTGGAGATGTCAAGGAGAACGCTATACATCAGCCACTGTTGTCACCAGTCGAGCCTTTAGTGATGGTGGTGTTACAGTGTGGACAAGTGAGTCTAGTCAATACAGAACTGTCCTACACTTTGTGAATGCTGCAGTGACAAGCCTCTACTACTGGAATAACATCATGAATGCTGTCATTGTGCCTCTGCATGAACAACATAGGCTTTATTTCATCTTTATGGATAACAATGCTCCAGCTCATCGAGGTTGCATTATTAGGGAGCATGTTGGAGACTGGCTACCTTAAATGGAATGGCTTGCACTTTCTTCAGCCCTGAGCCCCCTAGAAAACATGTGGGATCAGCCAATTCACCGTGTAGACACTTGTAACTCTGTACAACTAAGCCTCAATGACCTGAGGGGTGCAATTCAAGAAAAGTGGAATGCCATGCCTGTGCAGTCAATAACTCGATTTGTGAACAGCATGAAATGTCATTGTCAAGCTGTAATTGATGCTTAACATGATGCGTTATTGAGACACTGACATTTTTTGATGGTGTATACCCTCCATTGTTGTTGACTTTTGTTTCATTAAATTGTTTGAGATGAGGAAATCAACATTGCATGCTACCACTTAAATGGCCTGCTTCAGGATAAAATATCGCTGTAGTGTGATATTTTTACGTTTTCCTTAAATTTCACCCAAAAGCCAAATATCCTTATCTTTTTGTGAATAGTGTATCTAGAGCTCAAGTTGATCTCACATGCAAAGCAGATTATTAACACTCAAACATTTGTAGTTCATTAAAGGGGTTGCCAGGATTAGAAAAAAAACAGGCTTCATTCTAGTAAATATATTTTTTACAGGTTGTGTGTGGTATTGCAGTTTAGCCCCATTTGCTTCAATAATGCGAAGCTGCAATACCAGTTACAACCCTGGATAGGTATGGTGCTATTTCTGGAATAAAGCAGGCATGTTTTTTTAATCCTGGAATACATTTTAAACTCTTTGTCTAGCTGTTTTTACTCTTCACAGCCTCCTTAAACTTATTCCCATGAAGGCTGTGGGCAGGTCTACAGCAGTGACTGACATTTTAGCTCTTTTAGCTCCTGCTTCTAACTGAGCCTGGTACAAATTACTGATTGAGGGGTCATGAAAAATACTATCAAAGCAGTATGTCTGGTTATAAATGTGAGCTAGCAGAGCTGTATTTGTCATGAGAGGGACGTTTCTAATGTGTCAGAAAAGCATACATGCTACCAAGAGACACTGTTAGCTACTGAGTGACTGTTATCTTTGATGTAAATACACATGAATGTGCTCTGCAGACTCGACAAGATGGTACAAGACTGTTCCCAGGTAAGCAACTCTCAGTAGAAATAGAAGAAGCAAGCTCTGTCCTGCTGATAAAACACAGCAGGAAATGTTGTCACTAGCCCGGCTACTGCTAGAGCAGAGAGTGGTGGTTGGAAACTAGAGAAGCTTGTGTAAACAAGCAGAAGATGACTGCTGTAACTTTTAAATGAAGGAAGCTGCAGCGTTTCAGAGTAAAACACCTAGTGAAGTTAGGCTGGGTACAGGTGGAAGCTGCCGCAACTGGGAAATTTTTCCATCCCTTCAGCATAAGGGGCCGTTCACACGGCTTATTTCTGGCACGGATTCCCCAGCCCTAT